>JASAMX010016341.1:0-25367 GCA_030248175.1 Microlaimidae sp. YZB2_3
ACACACAAACAGAGAGAAAGATTGTTTAAATAGACTAAAGTTTGTTATTTAAAAGCATGGAAAACAAAAATTTGCCGCAAATGTGTGACAAACTAAACTTTTTAAATAACTACAAAAGTATTTCAAAGTTTTAAACTTTCAAACTTATATAAAAAAGTAATTTTATTAACGGTTTTTTTACGTTTGGCTCTTTGTTCTCACTCACACTTATTTTTTTCTAGGGGGGTCTGAAATTTCGAGGCTATGAGGGTGGACCCCACCCTACCCCCTATGCTCATGTATGGCCAGTATGGGGTTAACCATCCCAAATTTTGAGATGGGGAGGTTTACCACCCCACCCAGAAGTGGGGGAGGGAGGAGAGAAGAGAGAAAAGATGAACCGCCCCCGATTTTGAAAAAATGAAGGAAGAAAAAAATGTATTAAAAATTACTTCTAACTGCCTCTAAACTTAAGTTTAGAAGGTCAAAATCAAGTGCTTTAAACAATAAAAAGCTTATAAATGCAATAAAAAGGGTTTTTTGACCTAAAATTAGCGTTTTTACCTATATTTCCTTTAAAATCGAAAAACGATATGGGTAAAATAAGTTCCCTGAATCCAGGTTTACACTCTGGACCAACTTCTCCATGTATGCCTTCGTGAAGTAGAAAATATTAAACAATACAATCTATTGAAAGAAAAAGACTAATATCCTGACGTATGTATCGATTTAAGTGTCACGACGGTAAAACAATTAAACGTGCACCAAATGATTGTCAATTGTAACAAGGTTATTTTGCTGGCGCACGCAAAATTATTTTTGTATTACTTACGCAGCGGTTAGTTATATAAATTAAGTGTTTATATTCTAGAAGAAAAGCAAAAAAAAAAAACACAAAGGTTTTAGAAGTTTTCAAAAATTTAAAAAAATAAATACTATAAATTCAACATTACCTTCCATATGTCTTGATCGTGCTCAAAAACTTGTTGGTAAGCTGACAATGCTATAAAAAAGTTTAGAAATAACGAAACATATTTTACTAATTTGTCATTTAGGAGCTATAATACAATACCCCAAAACAACCATTTGCGTTTTTATTAGAAGTAACCCCAGATTTTATAGGTTTGGTGTCAGAGATTTGAAGACTTTTTAAATGTATACATAAACTGAGAGGAGGTCTAACCAAAAATATATAATATACCGAAAAATGTGCAACTCCTATATAAAAAAAGTACAGAAAAGGTGGCCTTTACAATGAGCCTCTCCATTTAAATAGCACCCTCCATTAAAATGGCACAGTACTCATTTTAATTCGGCGAATTAAAATGGAGAAGAAGCCATTATAATAGCCATTTATGGATTTAATTTCACTTCATATATACTCACAAGTGTAATACTGTCCGGGCCGCATGAGGTTTTGCGTGTTGTACAGAATTACGCCAACACGCAGAAACTCCTGCGGCCCGGACAGTATTAGACTTGTGAGTATATATGAAGTGAAATGAAGTCAATAAATGGCTATTATTATAGCTTCCTCTCCATTTTAACTCGCCGAATTAAAATGACTACTATGCCATTATAGTGGAGAGTGTCATTTAAATGGAGAGGCTCATTATAAAGGCCACCTTTTCTGTACTTTTTTTATATAGGAGTTGCACATTTTTCGGTATATTATATATTTTTGGTCTAACTCCATCACCACAGCGCCCAAATTTTGGACATCCCTTTTGAAAAAATTTAGGTCCAATTTCTACTCCAAAGCTCGGGAACGGTGGGGACGACTGAACCGCTAGGAAACCCCAACGCGACTACCCCCTCCCAACTAATTTATAAAATATAATTTTTTGATTTATGAATTACTTTTAAACGTTTTTACAAAAAAAAAAACAGTACTTTTTTATACGCAATTAAAGGCCTAAATAAATTTAGTATATAAAATTCAATCTTAGGGCCAAAATACTTAAAAGTGCGGTACAGAGTCGAACTTTTTGTCTTCGCCGCCCAGGGGCACGGGCGGGAGCATTTTCACCAAAGAGGGAGCCCAAGCATAGTTGGGCAGGAGGGGTTTGGATTGGGGAGGGGGTTATACCCATAGGTGGACAGGAAGGGGTTTGGGTGGTTATACCCCCAAAAAATTCCGATTACTGCCGACATCCTCCCTAAAATTTGGGGGTACCCCGGACACCCTCCCGCTCAAATTTTGGGTGTCCCAGTCAGTACTAAAAACGCTAAAAATAGGGGTATTTTAGGTATACCCCAAAAAATTTTTTAGACAACCGCCCTAATTAGCGCCTGTCCTTTGCATAATCTGCAGAGGGGAGAAAGTTTCAGGTAATGCAACAACAACAACAACGTTGCAAGCCAAAATGAGGGTTAAAACTGGCTACAACCACTATAAACTCCTCCTACTCTACTGATTTCGTTATAGCTTTAAGAAAACTACAATAAGATGGAACAAATCTTAATAAAATGACGCTTGGTTTCGATATTATTTGTGTATAACATATTAATAAATTTTTTTTTATAAGTCGACAATTTTGTTAGAGAGATATGCTGCTATATATGATAGATATCAGCTATTTTGTCTAGTCCAGATGATTTTTGTACAGACTATAATTTTTATCTATACCGGTTTTATTTTTAATTATTTTTTTTTAATTTTTAATAAACCAACCTTTAGGAAAATCATGGCACAATAAATGAAAGTGACCCAGTTTTAGGTAGGCTTTGGCATCTTCGCTGGAAGACAAATTATTTGCACTTGATTTTCTCCTATCCAGCAACTGTTTTTCATAATGGCGGATTGCCTAAATCCAAGTAAAGTGTTTATTATAAGGTCCAATATTACCACCAAAAATAGTAAAAACTACAGGGGTTCAATTTATTAAAAGATCAGTGTACAGACCTGCGCACGGTCTGGAAATGCCTCCCGCTTTATTGGAGGATTTGCCCCCCCCCCCGTTTGGTATGCTAATATGGCCCCTTCTTTTTTTCATCCTTTTTTTCTTTCCCCCCTGCTTGCCCCCTCCCGTGCCACAAAAGTTGCGCTCTCCGGGCCCCCCCCCCCGTTTGGTATTGCCCCCCCCCCCCCAATAAAACCCCGGGTGGAGTGCACAGGTCTGAGTGTAGCATAATATGATTGTAAGTATAGGTGGGCATGGGCAGCCTCCGGGAATTTTTTTTTTGGGGGGGAGGGGGGGGGCGGCGGTATGCCCGATCCCCTAAATTAGGGGTTGGGGTAGTCCAAAAATTTTTAGCGCTAGACCTAAAATACCGAATTCTTGGTGTTTTTAGTAAAAGGAAAAGCCAACAAAGAAAGAAACGAACGTAGTATAAACATCGGTGAACCGAAAGCTACATACTATGGGGAAGGGGTCTGTGTTTTTTTTTCGCTCAGCGCCTAGACGCCTGCTGGCGTCTAGCCTCCAAATTTTAGACGCCAGCTCAGAAAATCCTAGGCACCAATAACATAAATTTTTTTCTACTTTCACAAAAAGACCACATATTATTAGTTTTTTTTTTCACTATATGCACACTATCTTTTAGATGAATTTTGAATGTCAAAACGTTTTGATGCCTCTTGTATAGTAGTACAATTAATTTTAAAAAAACCACTCATTTTGCCCATCTCAATACTTAATACTTGAAACGTGCGTAAAAAATTTTGTTCAAGAATTATATAATTTAAAAAAGAAAACATAGAAAGAGTAGTGACTAAATTCCTACCCTCTCACATCATGTCTCCGGGAGCCCCAGCCAGCTTATAGCGGATAGAGCTTTCGAGTTCCTTCCTGAAAATATTTGATTATAAGCTTATTTAAGCTTAAATGTTTTAGTTATTTTTCGGGCATTTTTACAGTTTTTTTTAATTGTCTTTAATAAGTTTTGAAAAACTTTAGTTTACAAAAAAAATTTTTACTAAACAATCTCTAGCATAGCTTTTTTTATCATCCACACGATTAGTACAATCATAGGCTGGCCGCTGAATTCCTTGTGAACGTGAATTGCTCTGTAGCTCTACAAAGCGAAGCTCCATTACAGACAGCTTGAAGCTCAACATTTTTACTGTTAAAGATAAATTAAATTCTTTTTAACACTTTGAAAATTCTTGCAACATCCGCTGCAAGCAAAAAAAGATTTTTCTCAGAAGTTATTTTCAGAGTTTTAATTAAAAACTAATAATAGGTGTTTCGTGTTTTTAGCTTTTTACTTAAAAATGAGAACTTTTAATTAAAAAATGTAACCAGTTAGAACTTTTATCTAAATCTTTATATATATATATATATATATATATATATATATATATATATATATATATATATATATATATATATATATATATATATATATATATATATATAAACTAAAACAATACGCGCTGAGCGAAGCGAAAGAAAATTTTTGAAAATTAGTCTTTTGGTACCTTAGCCAGACCTGTGACGGTTGGGAAATGTCCCCCCCCCGTTTTATTGGAGGATTTGCCCCCACCCGTTTTATTGCCCACCCCCGCCAAAAATAAAAAAGTACCCTAAAATCATGACGCCATTTTTGACCTATGATTACGCCATCATCGCGAATTTTTTGCAGTTTTTAGCCTATTTCAATGTATTTTAAGCCATTTTAGACCTATTTTTACCTTATTTCCGCTTTTTTTGTCCTTTTTTTCCCTTTTCCCTTCTTTTTTTCTCTGTCTTCTCCTTTTTTTCTCTTTTTTTTTCTTTCTCCCCTGCTTGCCCCCCCGTTTAAAAAAAGTTGCCCCCCCGTTTTGGAATTACCCCCCCCCCCGTTTAAACCGGGGGGGGGCAGTGCACACGTCTGCTTAGCGGAGACATTTTTTTAAAATTACTCGATTGAAACATTAAAAATTTTTTGTTCATTTATTGTCTGCTTGACTAAAAAAACGGTTAAAGAATACGTTTATGACCAAAAATCTAGGCGCCAGGCTGGCGCCTAGACCCTATATTTTAGGCGCCAGCGAGAAATTCTTGGCGACAGTAGCGTCGATTTGGCATAAAAAACCCTAGGGAGGGGTCTTTATCCCGGGTAAATGACATTTCAAAATCTAAGAGGATCCTAAGGGGGGTCGGACCCCCTGGCTTTCTAGGGTGGTCTACCCGGGGTTAAAAATTTTGAAACCTAGGGGGGGGGGGGGGAAAGAAAAAAAGGATGAAAAAGAAGGGGCCATATTAGCATACCAAACGGGGGGGAATCTCCCAGAAGTGTAGGATTTTCCAGACCGTGCGCAGGTCTGTACACTGATCTTTTAATAAATTGAACCCCTGTAGTTTTTACTATTTTTGGTGGTAATATTGGACCTTATAATAAACACTTTACTTGGATTTAGGCAATCCGCCATTATGAAAAACAGTTGCTGGATAGGAGAAAATCAAGTGCAAATAATTTGTCTTCCAGCGAAGATGCCAAAGCCTACCTAAAACTGGGTCACTTTCATTTATTGTGCCATGATTTTCCTAAAGGTTGGTTTATATATATATATATATATGAATATATATATATAACCGGTATAGATATATATATATAGTCTATATATATATCATCTGGACTAGACATATATAGCTGATATCTATCATATATAGCACATATTCTCTAACAATATTGTCGACTTATATATATATATATATTAATATATATATATACTTATATATATATCGAAACCAAGCGTCATTTTATTAAAAGATCAGTGTACAGACCTGCGTACGGTCTGGAAATGCCCTTTTGCTTTATTGGAGGATTTGCCCCTCTCTCGTTTGGTATGCTAATATGGCCCTTCTTTTTTCATCCTTTTTTTCTTTCCCCCCTAGGTTTCAAAATTTTTAACCCCGGGTTGACCCCCTTAGAAAGCCAGGGGGTCCGACCCCCCTTAGACCCCCCTCCTAGATTTTGAAATGTAATTTACCCGGGGTAAAGACCCCTCCCTAGGGTTTTTTATGCCAAATCGACGCTACTGGCGCCTAGAATTTCTCGCTGGCGCCTAAAATTTTGGGTCTAGGCGCCAGCCTGGCGCCTAGATTTTTGGTCATAAACGTATTCTTTAACCGTTTTTTTTAGTCAACCAGACAAAAAAAGAACAAAAAATTTTTAAGGTTTCAAAAGAGTAATTTTAAAAAATTGTCTCCGCTACGCAGACGTGTGCTCTGCCCCCCCCCCCCCGGGGTTAAACCCGGGGGGGGGGGGGGCAATTCCAAAACGGGGGGAGCACGGAGAGGGGCAACTTTTTTTTAAACGGGGGGGGGGGCAAGCAGGGGGGTAAGAGAAAAAGAGAAAAAAAGGAGAAAAAAAAGAGAAAAAAAGAGAGGGAAAAGGGAAAAAAGGGACAAAAAAAGCGGAAATAAGGTAAAAATAGGTCTAAAATGGCTTAAAATACATTGAAATAGCCGCTAAAAACTGCAAAAAATTCTTCGCGGCGATGATGGCGTCATCATAGGTCAAAAATGGCGTCATATTTTTAGGGGTACTTTTTCATTTTTTTGGCGGGGGGGGGGGGGGGCAATAAAACGGGGGGGGGGGGGGGGCAAATCCTCCAATAAAACGGGGGGGGGGGGCATTTCCAGACCGTGCACAGGTCTGGCTAAGGTTACAAAAGACTAATTTTCAAAAATTTTCTTTCGCTTCGCTCAGCGCGTATTGTTTTAGGTTTTAGTTTATCTACAATTTAATTCTGTTTTATAATATATATATATATATATATATATATATATATATATATATATATATATATATATATATATATATATATATATATATATATGTAAAGATTTAGGTAAAAGTTCTAACTGGTTACATTTTTTAATTAAAAAAACCCATTTTAAAGTAAAAATCTAAAAACACGAAACACCTATTATTAGTTTTGATTAAAACCTGAAAATAACTTCTGAGAAAATCCTTTTTTGCTTGCACGGATATTGCAAGAATTTTCAAAGTGTTAAAAAGAATTTAATTTATCTTTAACAATAAAATGTTGAGCTTCAAGCTGTCTGTAATGGAGCTCCGCTTTGTAGAGCTACAGAGCAATTCACGTCCACAAGCAATTCACGGCCCACCTATGGTTGTACTAATTGTGTGAATAATAAAAAAAGCTATGCTAGAGATTGTTTAGTAAAAATTTTTTTTGTAAACTAAAGTTTTTCAAAACTTATTAAAGGCAATTAAAAAAACTGTAAAAATGCGAATAAAATAATTAAAACATTTAAGCTTAAATAAGCTTATAATCAAATATTTTAGGGAAGGAACTCCAAAGCTCCCTCCGCTATAAGTGGCCGGGGCTCCGGAGCATGATGTGAGAGGGTAGGAACATCACTACTCTTTATGTTTTCTTGTTAAATTATATAATTCTTGAACAAAATTTTACGCATTTCAAGTTAAGTATTGAGATGGGCAAAATGAGTCGTTTTTTAAAATTAATTGTACTACTATACAACATAAAACGTTTGACTACAAAATTCATCTAAAAATATGCATATAGTGAAAAAAAAACTAATAATATGTGGCCTTTTTGTGAAAGTAGAAAAAAATTTATGTTATTGGTGCCTAGATTTCTGGGCTGGCGCCTAAAATTTGGAGGCTAGACGCCAGCAGGCGCCTAGGCGCTGGCGAAAAAAAAACACAGACCCCCTTCCCCATAGTATATAGCTTCGGTCACCGTGTTTATCTACGTTCGTTTCTTTCTTGTTGGCTTTTCCTTTTACTAAAAACACCAAGAATTAGGTATTTCAGGTATAGCCTAAAAATTTTTGGACTACCCCAACCCCTAATTTCGGGGATCGGGCATACCACCGCCCCCCCTCCCCCAAAAAAAAAATTCCGGGAGGCTGCCCATGCCCACCTATACTTACAATCATATTATGCTACACTCAGACCTGTGCACTCCACCCGGGGTTTTATTGGGGGGGGGCATTCCCAAACGGGGGGGGGACACGGAGAGGGCAACTTTTTTGAACCGGGTGGGGGCAAGCAGGGGGGAAAGAAAAAAAGGATGAAAAAAAGAAGGGGCCATATTAGCATACCAAACGGGGGGGGGGCAAATCCTCCAATAAAGCGGGAGGCATTTCCAGACCGTGCGCAGGTCTGTACACTGATCTTTTAATAAATTGAACCCCTGTAGTTTTTACTATTTTTGGTGGTAATATTGGACCTTATAATAAACACTTTACTTGGATTTAGGCAATCCGCCATTATGAAAAACAGTTGCTGGATAGGAGAAAATCAAGTGCAAATAATTTGTCTTCCAGCGAAGATGCCAAAGCCTACCTAAAACTGGGTCACTTTCATTTATTGTGCCATGATTTTCCTAAAGGTTGGTTTATTAAAAATTAAAAAAAATTAATTAAAAATAAAACCGGTATAGATAAAAATTATAGTCTGTACAAAAATCATCTGGACTAGACAAAATAGCTGATATCTATCATATATAGCAGCATATCTCTCTAACAAAATTGTCGACTTATAAAAAAAAATTTATTAATATGTTATACACAAATAATATCGAAACCAAGCGTCATTTTATTAAGATTTGTTCCATCTTATTGTAGTTTTCTTAAAGCTATAACGAAATCAGTAGAGTAGGAGGAGTTTATAGTGGTTGTAGCCAGTTTTAACCCTCATTTTGGCTTGCAACGTTGTTGTTGTTGTTGCATTACCTGAAACTTTCTCCCCTCTGCAGATTATGCAAAGGACAGGCGCTAATTAGGGCGGTTGTCTAAAAAAATTTTTGGGGTATACCTAAAATACCCCTATTTTTAGCGTTTTTAGTACTGACTGGGACACCCAAAATTTGAGCGGGAGGGTGTCCGGGGTACCCCCAAATTTTAGGGAGGATGTCGGCAGTAATCGGGATTTTTTGGGGGTATAACCACCCAAACCCCTTCCTGTCCACCTATGGGTATAACCCCCTCCCCAATCCAAACCCCTCCTGCCCAACTATGCTTGGGCTCCCTCTTTGGTGAAAATGCTCCCGCCCGTGCCCCTGGGCGGCGAAGACAAAAAGTTCGACTCTGTACCGCACTTTTAAGTATTTTGGCCCTAAGATTGAATTTTATATACTAAATTTATTTAGGCCTTTAATTGCGTATAAAAAAGTACTGTTTTTTTTTTTGTAAAAACGTTTAAAAGTAATTCATAAATCAAAAAATTATATTTTATAAATTAGTTGGGAGGGGGTAGTCGCGTTGGGGTTTCCTAGCGGTTCAGTCGTCCCCACCGTTCCCGAGCTTTGGAGTAGAAATTGGACCTAAATTTTTTCAAAAGGGATGTCCAAAATTTGGGCGCTGTGGTGATGGAGTTAGACCAAAAATATATAATATACCGAAAAATGTGCAACTCCTTTATAAAAAAAGTACATAAAAGGTGGCTCTTTATTAATGAGCCTCTCCATTTAAATGACTCTCCACTATAATGGCATAGTAGTCATTTTAATTCGGCGAGTTAAATGGAGAGGAAGCTATAATAATAGCCATTTATTGACTTCATTTCACTTTCATTATATACTCACAAGTCTAATACTGTCCGGGCCGCAGGAGGTTGTTCGTGTTGGCTTATTTCTGTCGAACACGCAGTAACTCGTGGCCGACAGTATTAGCCTTGTGAGTATATATGAAGTGAAATTAAATCCATAAATGGCTATTATAATGGCTTCTTCTCCATTTTAATTCGCCGAATTAAAATGAGTACTGTGCCATTTTAATGGAGGGTGCTATTTAAATGGAGAGGCTCATTGTAAAGGCCACCTTTTCTGTACTTTTTTTATATAGGAGTTGCAATTTTTCGGTATATTTATATATGTTTGGCTAGACCTCCTCTCAGATTATGTATACAATTAAAAACTCTTCAAATCTCTGACACCAAACCTACAAAACCTGGCGTTACTTCTAATAAAAACGCAAATGGTTGTTTTGGGGTATTGTATTATAGCTCCTAAATGACAAATTAGTAAAATATGTTTCGTTATTTCTAAACTTTTTTATAGCATTGTCAGCTTACCAACAAGTTTTTGAGCACGATCAAGACATATGGAAGGTAATGTTGAATTATAGTATTTATTTTTTTAAATTTTTGAAAACTTCTAAAACCTTTGTGTTTTTTTTTGCTTTTCTTCTAGAATATAAACACTTAATTTATATAACTAACCGCTGCGTAAGTAATACAAAAATAATTTTGCGTGCGCCAGCAAAATAACCTTGTTCCAATTGACAATCATTTGGTGCACGTTTAATTGTTTTACCGTCGTGACACTTAAATCGATACATACGTCAGGATATTAGTCTTTTTCTTTCAATAGATTGTATTGTTTAATATTTTCTACTTCACGAAGGCATACATGGGCAAGTTGGTCCAGAGTGTAAACCTGGATTTAGGGAACTGTATTTTACCCATATCGTTTTTCGATTTTAAAGGAAAAATAGGTAAAAAAACGCTAATTTTAGGTCAAAAAACCCTTTTTATTGCATTTATAAGCTTTTTATTGTTTAAAACACTCATTTTGACCTCTAAACTTAAGTTTAGAGGCAGTTAGAAGTAATTTTAAATACATTTTTTTCTTCCTTCATTTTTTCAAAATCGGGGGCGGTTCATCTTTTCTCTCTTCTCTCTCTCCCTCCCCCACTTCTGGGTGGGGTGGTAAACCTCCCCATCTCAAAATTTGGGATGGTTAACCCCATACTGGCCATACATGAGCATAGGGGGTAGGGTGGGGTCCACCCTCATAGCCTCGAAATTTCAGACCCCCCCTAGAAAAAAATAAGTGTGAGTGAGAACAAAGAGCCAAACGTAAAAAAACCGTTAATAAAATTACTTTTTTATATAAGTTTGAAAGTTTAAAACTTTGAAATACTTTTGTAGTTATTTAAAAAGTTTAGTTTGTCACACATTTGCGGCAAATTTTTGTTTTCCATGCTTTTAAATAACAAACTTTAGTCTATTTAAACAATCTTTCTCTCTGTTTGTGTGTAATACATGTACTTAGTGTTTCTCGACGACTGATGGACCAACTACGTTTGGCTCTTTGTTCTTTCTTATGTTTAGGGTAACTGACTTAATTTCGGCCACCTTTTTTATTTTTTTGAATAAGTTTTTCCGGGTTTTTTAATCAAGCCAAAATTTGGCCTAAAAATCAAACAATAGCTATATTTGTTATTTCAGTGCAAAATTTGAATATTTCTGTTACACTTAAAAATCAGTGAAGGTTTAAAGTTTTTTTTTAAAGTGGCCGAAATTAAGGCGCGTGCCATTTATTTCGGCCACCTACAAAAAATTGGCCATAACTATTGCTTAAACGAACAATAAAAATTTCTAAAGGTTGCAAATTTACCCTTAGGTATTGTTCTTGGTACATATAACTTAATTTTTCCCGTTTGCGAACTTTAATAGTTTTTAGCAAGACTTTAAATAATGATGTCAAAACCTTAAAAAAACAAGTTTTAATAATTTGTATTTTTTGTTCAAATTTTATTTTTGGCTTAAAAAACGTCAAAACAAAGTCAAACGAGCAAAAAAAATCTTTATAAATACGGTAGTACAATGATATTTAAAAACAGCAAAAAACGGCAGGTTCTTTCACCTAAATTTTAAGGTGGCCGAAATTAACGGAATCTAACGCAGTTAGTTAAACGCATTTGAAAAATAATTTTGAAGAAAATATTAAAACATGAAAATTAACAACTTTGAGCTTTAAATAGAAGATATTTTAAGGTTATATATCGCTTTGTTCTAAATTTGATGCAGTTTAAACACAAAGCAAAAATTAAGTAAATCATAAAAAATTCATTTTTTGTATGAAAATGTTGATATTGTAGAATAATAAAAATAAAAAACTTTTGTAAAAACACTTTATTTAACATTAATCTAGTTACTTTTGTGCTAGTTCTTTTGTGTTTTAAAAATAAGCCAATTTTTTAACACGCTAAATTGGTGGCCGAAATTAAGGCGTGGCCGAAATTAAGTCAGTTACCCTACAAATTTAAATTTTAGCCAATAGAGACATATTTGAGGTATTTAAATTTCATAATTTGTCTACTTAAGATATATTTATGTAATTTAACTATTTTTTTATTATTTAAATAAGAAACGGGGCTCCCGAGCTCCAACGATTTTGGCTTTCTGAACATTTAGATCTTAAATTGGGATATACGTTTTATTATCTTATGAACATAAAAATGAACAATATCATAGCTGGTGTTTTCATCGGAAAAAGTGCCGCTATAATTTTTTTTGTTTTGAAAGTTTATTTTGATGATTAAATATGCCTCTCAAAAGCTAATACAAAGTATTCAAGTGTTTTTTTATTAAAAGTGAAATAATGCCACAAAATTCAATTAATATGAAACAAATAATTTTTGAAAAATATTAAAGTAATTTTTACTTTAATAAGTAGGGGGTGTCCACGTCCAGCGTATTTCTAAATTTTAGGAAGGTGTAGGCTATAATTGGAAATTTTAGGGGGGTCTGTCCACCCAGTGGCGTGCCCAGGATTTCATTTCGGGGGGGTGGTACATACTAACCCTGAGGGGGGGTCTGGGGGGCTGTAGCCCCCCAAAAATGGGGATTCTGGTGGGCGAGAGCCCCCAGCGGGGTCAAGGGGCAGAGCCCTTTGTCAGGGGGTCCGGGGGGCAGAATGCCTCCGGGGGAGAAATTTTTTAATTTAAGGCGCCAAAATACACTAGAAATTTTAATTCCAGATGATAATTAAAACAAAATTTAAGGTTTTTTTATTCCTATCCATTTAAAACATGTGTTTAAAACGTTAATAAAAGGTTAATAGTGTTTATAGTAGTTTTATTTAACATGTATGCCTTAACTATTGAGCGGCAAAATCGATTTGAAATTGAAAAACTGAGATAAATTGTCAATTTAAACTACCCGCGAACATAGATGAACAAGGGGGGTAGGGTGGGGTCCACCCCCCCTATCCTCGAAATTTTGGGGCCCCCCTAGAAAAAAATCCAGGGGGCCCCCCTCTCCCCAAATTTTTAAATTTTTTACCCCTGACCCCCCTCTAGATTTTATAATCTGACCCCTTCCCTGCCCTCTCAAGAAAATTTTAAGTACTTTTTATACTAAATTTTATTGCAAAAAACGTGAATTTTTAACACAAATTCATGTTTTTACACCAGTTTTATACCTAAATATTGCTTTTTATTCAATAAAATGTAGTATTATGTGATAAAAAAAACTATTATTAAATATTTAATGGTTTAAAAGTATTTTGTTTCGAAAATCGGACCCCACCTGACCCCCCTCTAGGGTTTGAAATCTTCCACCCCGGGTCGACCCCCCCTGGAAAGCTAGGGGGGGTTCAACCCCCGCTAGGACCATACATGGGCACGGGGGGGGTTAACCCCCCCCAAATTCTGAGAAGTGGGGTTTAACCCCCCCCCCACTCAGAAGTGGGGGGGGGGAGAAAAAGTTAACCCCCCCCAATTTTGGAAAAATGAAGAAAAAAAATGTCTTTAAAATGACTTCTAACTGCCTCCAAACTTAAGTTTTGAGGTCAAAATGAATGTTTTAAGCAATAAAAAGCTCAAAAATGCAATAAAAATGGCTTTTTGACCTAAAATTAGTGTTTTTAACCTATTTTTCCTTCAAAATCGAAAAACGATATGGGTAAAATGCACTCCAGAAAAAAAACGATATGGGTATTTTGCGTTTCTCGGATTTTAACCCCCCCCCCCCTAATTTGGGGTTTAACCCCCCCCCACTCCGGACCAACTTGCCCATCTATGCCTAGGACCCCCCTCCTAGATTTTGAAATTTCATTTACCCGGGGTAAACACCTCCCTCCTAGCTTTTTGACCGTGTTCATCTATGCTCGCGAAGCGGGGAAATTTGGTTTTTTGACTATTAATATTATGCTTTTGGAAGAAATCAGGAAAGTTTCTGTATTAATATTTAAGAAAAAAAATTTTCTCCTCCAAAATTCAAAAAAACGTAAGGGTCCCCCCTTGCGAAAAAATCCGGCTTCGCCGGATTTCGGGGGGGGGGGAGGGCGGCCGCCCCCCTGAACACGCCACTGTGTCCACCTATAATTTTGACTATTGTGATGTGTTTATTAGCAAAATTACGCCATATAACGTTATTTAAAAACAAAGCACCGTCAAAAGGTTTAAAGTCCCTGTTTTCTGGCCCTTTTGGTCCTAAAAATTAGGCTCTTAAGTCCAGCTCTCTGTACTCTTGGCTCTTATGTTTTTCCCCTGATTATTTACCATTTAACTCAATTTTCCCTTTTGTTCTGGCTTCTTGGCTCTTTGGTCTGTTTTGTTTGCTTTATTTTTCAAAACGTTAATGATACTATCATTAATGTGGATATTATTTTAATTATATCTGATAGGTATTGATATATAAAACTAGAAAGGAAAGGGCCCGGAGGGCCCTCGCTTTTCTAGTTTATATAATTGTTTGTTCCGACCTGTGCACGGTCTGGAAATGCCCCCTCCCCCCCCGCTTTATTAGAGGATTTGCCCCCACCAATAGGTGGGCATCCTCTCGGATTTTGGGGGGGGGGGTATGGGGGGGGGGGGGGGTGGAATTTTAGGGGGGGTGTCCAGCAAGACCCAAATTTTGAGGGGGGTGTACCCAATATTTCCGCGCTGCCTTAAAATGAGCTTAAAACGCGTAAAAAAACGTAAAACAAGCTTATAAATGCTTTAAAACTGTGTAAGATTAAAATAAGACCTTATTGCAACTTATAAATTTTATTTTTTTAATTCTTTTAATAATAATGTGCAATGGCGCAGTCAGGATTTCATTTCAGGGGCGTCGGTCTGGGGGGGGGGGAAAGAAAAAGTGTTGTCAAAGCGGCGCAAAGCGCCGCGGCCTACGCCGCGTAGCGCCAGCCGACGCGAAGCGTTGGCCGGGGGATCTTGGGGGTGTCTCCACGCCGCCAGAGGCGAAAATTTGTTTAAATATGCACTAAAAACTGCTTGAAAATCGTCCCCTGGTATTTGCGTGAACATAGATTTTACTTTTGTTTTTTTACCAAATTTCTACATTATTTTCTGTGATCGTAAAAATTCTGTCAGGGGGTTTGGGGGGAACAATGCCCCCTGGAGGAGAAAATTTATAATTTGAGGCGCTAAAATACACTAGAAATTTTAATTCCAAATGATACTAATTACAAAATTTAAGGTTTTTTATAGCTATACTATACATTTATAACATGTGTTTAAAACGTTAAAAAAAGGATAATAGTGTTTATTTATAGTAGTTTTATTAAACATGTATGCCTTAACTACTGAATGGAATAATCGATTTGCAATTGAAAAACTAAGATAAATTGCCAATTTAAACTGCCCGCGTAGCGGGGAAATTTAAATTGCCCGCGTAGCGGGGGAATTTAAAGGTAATAAAAGGTAATGAACGGGGAAATAAGGTAATAAAGACTCCGCGCGAAGCGCGGAAAAATTTTTTAGTCCTTTTATAACACTTAAAAATTTTTCTTTGGGAGGCGAATTCGGGGGGGGGGTGTCCCCGACTACCCCAAATTTAAGGGGGGGTGTCAGCAAAATCCGAAATTTTGAGGGGGGGGGTATGGCCCCCCCCCCCCCCCCCCCCCCCCCCCACCTATGCCCCCACCCCGTTTTATTCCCCCACCCATAGGTGAGCACGGTCGGGGAAGCTAGGGGGGGTGGTTACCCGGGGTAAATCGAATTTTGAATTCTAGGAGGGGGGTCCCAGGGGGGTCCGGACCCCCCCCTAGCTTTTTAGGGGGGATCGACCCAGGGTGCGAAATTTTGAAATCTAGAGGGGGGTCAGGTGGGGTCCGGTGTCCAAAGCAAAACAGTTTTAAACCATAATAACTTTAATAATTGTTCTTTTTATAGGATAATACTACATTTTATTGAATAAAAAGCCATATTCATGTAAAAAAGGGTGTAAAAGCATAAATATGTGATGACAATTCACGTTTTTGGAAGAAAATTTAGTATAAAAAAGGTACCTAAATTTTTCCCGAGGGGGAAGGGGGGTTAGATTTAAAAATGTAGAGGGGGGGTCAGGGGTAAAAAATTCGGAAATTTGGGGGGAGGGGAGGCCCCCTAGGTTTTCGTCTAGGGGGGGGGGCAAAATTTCGAGGCTAGGGGGGGGGTGGACCCCACCTGCCCCCCCCCCCTTTCTCACCTATGCCCCCACCCCGCCCAAAAATGAAAAAGTACCTAAAATTATGGTGCCATTTTTGACCTATTATAACGCCATTATCGCGAAATTTTTTTTCTTCAGTTTTTAGCCTATTTTAATGCATTTTAAGCCATTTTAGACCTGTTTTTACTTTAATTTCGCTTTTTTTTGGTGTTTTTCCCCTTTTTCATTTTTTTTCTCTTTTTCTCTCTTTTTTTTTCTCTTTTTCTTCTTTCCGCCCTGCTTGCCTCCCCCAGTTTTATTGCACCATCCCCTGTTTCAAAAAAGTTGCCTCCCCGTTTTAAAATCCCCCCCTCCCCCAATAAAACCCCGGGGGGTACGGGTAGTACTCAGGTCTGCTTGCTGCTTGTTGTTGTTAAAACACCGAAGTAAAAACATTAAGTTTAAATCAATGTTTAAATTAAATTGTATTTTAATATTGGTACACTGACGTGTTAGAACGGACTTTTCATTAGGGGCCTAGGTGAAAACCGTCGGAGAAGCTAGGGGAGGTGGTTACCCGAGTTAAATCGAATTTTGAATTCTAGGAGGGGGGTCCCGGTCGACCCGGGGTGCAAAATTTTGAAATCTAGAGGGGGGTCAGGTGGGGTCCGGTGTCCAAAGCAAAACAGTTTTAAACCATAATAACTTTAATAATTGTTCTTTTTAATACTACATTGTATTGAAGAAAAAGCGATAGTCTGGTGTAAAAAGGGTGTTAAAGCATGAATATGTGGTGAAAATTCACGTTTTTGGAAGAAAATTTAGTATAAAAAAGTACCTAAAAATTTCCTGAGGGGGGGTTAGATTTCAAATTCTAGAGGGGGGTCAGGGGTAAAAAATTCGGAACTTTGGGGGAGGGGGGAGCCCCTAGATTTTCGTCTAGGAGGGGGTCCCAAAATTTCGAGGCTAGGGGGGTGGACCCCACCCTACCCTCCCCCTTTCTCACCTATGTTTACGAATAGTATTACCATAGATTATTTTGTTCAAAATTTTTTATCCCGGGTATCCGGGTGTTTATCCCGGGTAAATGACATATAAAAATGTAGGAGGGGGGTCGAACCCCCCTAGGTTTCTACGGGGGTCGACCCAGGGTGGAAAATTTTAAAACCTAGAGGGGAGTCAGTTGGGGTCCAATTTCCGAAGCAAAATACTTTTAAGCCATTAAAAGTTTAATAATAGTTTTTTTATAAGATAATACTACTTTTTATTGAAGAAAAAGCGATATTCAGGTATAAAAAAGGTGTAAAAACATAAATTTGTGTAAAAAATTCACGTTTTTGGAAGAAAATTTAGTATAAAAAAAGTACTTAAAATTTTCTCGAGAGGGGAGGGGGGTCAGATTTCAAAATCTAGAGGGGGGTCAGGGGTAAAAAATTCGAAAATTTGGGGGGGGGCTGGATTTTTTTCTAGGGGGGCCCCAAAATTTCGAGGCTAGGGGGGGTGGACCCCACCATAGGTGGGCAGGGGGGGATTATACCCCCCAAAATTTCGGATTTTGCTGACACCCCCCCCCTAAATTTGGGGTACCCGGGGACACCCCCCCAAATTCGCTTCCCGGAGAAAAATTTTTAAGTCTTATAAAACGACTAAAAAAAATTTTCCGCGCTTCCCGCGGAGAGTTAATTGTTAATTGATAAATTTATCTTAGTTTTTCGATTACAAATCGATTATCCCGTTCAGTAGTTAGTTAAGGTATACAGTTTAATAAAACTACTATAAACACTATTATCCTTTAATTAACGTTTTAAACGCATGTTTTAAATGTGTAGGTATAAGAAACCTTAAATTTTGTAATAAGTATCATCAAGAATTAAAATTTCTAGTGTATTTTAGTGCCTTAAATTAAAAATATTCTTCCCCGGAGGGCATTCTGCCCCCCCGGACCCCCCTGACAAGTGGCTCTACCCCTTGACCGACCCCGCTGGAAGGGCTCTCGCTCCCCAGACCCCCATGTCTGGGGGGCTGCCGCCCCCAGACCCCGTTCCGGGTTGGTAGGGCCCCCAGACCACCCCCCTCCCCCGAAATGAAATCCTGGGCACGCCACTGCAAAAGGGGGGGGGGTCTGTCTAACCCCAAATTTTTCCCTTTGCCGACCTAAAAGAGGTGTCTAGACCCCCCCTGGCTACGCCCATGTATGTATATAATCTTTAATTAAATATAAGATTATGGATTAAAAAGTTTGTGATACTTGACTTTATAATCAAGACAATAATATTATTATTCTATTATTACGTAATTATTAAAAAAACTATGATTTCTAATCTAATTATATGAATATATAAACACATTATTAATAAAAGAATTAAAAAATAAAATTTGTAAGTTGCAATAAGGTCTTATTTCAATTTTACACAGTTTTAAAGCATTTATAAGCTTGTTTTACGTTTTTTTACGCATTTTAAGCCCATTTTAAGGCAGCGCGGAAATATTGGGTACACCCTCCCCTCAAAATTTGGGTCTTGCCGGACACCCCCCCCCTCCTACAATTTGACCCCCCCTATACCCCCCAAAAAACCGGAGAGGCTGCCCACCTATGGACCCCACCCTAACCCCCTCCCCCTTGTTCATCTATGCCCCCCCTTTTTTCTCACCTATGATTGGGCCCTTTACTGTTTGCGCATCGCGCATTACCTATAATTTTTTATTATTTCTTAATCATTACAACTTTTATCTGTTTTATAATATCTATTGTAGGATCCAGTATTCTACTATGGTATTGGCTTAGTGTATCAACATTTTCGTGCATACGATTTGTAAGTTAAAGACCTTAATTTAGCATGCTTTTTGAGGTTGTTTTTGTTGTTAAAAATTGTTATATTTCCTAAACTTATGTCCGCTTAAGTTTGTGATCAGTCCCAGTCTTAAATGCGATGCGAGACAAACCAAGAAGGAGTGAAAGCACACTAAAACAATTTAAAATGTGAAAACAAAATAGTATACTCAAAAGTGAAAACACAAACAAGCAAAGGCAGTACGATTTCCACAGCGACACGTTTATAACAAAACGTATTGTTTCTGGTAACAAAAAAGTCTAACATGGTGTTGGCATTACTGTGGAGCTAGACTTCTTTACTAGTGACATTGATATGCTAAATTGTCTTGAAAATCTAACGAAATCAACATAGTTTTGCCATAGGTATACCCAGAGTTTCATTTTTGTTGGAATAGGGAGGGATTGGCTCCGCACCCGTCTCAATAAATTTCGAGGTGACGATTTTTTAAACTTCTTGTCAAGGGGTCTGGGGACAGAATGCCCCCGGACATTTATTGATTTTAAAAAAAATCATGATATACTTTTTTTTGGGTTTCGCTTAGGCTTAAAAAAAAAACATTTTCTTTTAATGAATTAGCCTGTTTATGAAGAATTTATCCTAATACATTTTTATTTACTGATTTTTGATGATTTGCAATATCTTTGCATATCAAAAATTATTTTTGACGTTTTAGTTCTCAAGTTGTAGCTGCACCCATGTATTATTTTATAACATACATTTTTACAGACAAAAGTTACTTTAACTGAATCAAAATCCGAAAAACTAGTGTTTAAAAAACTAAAAAAAGATTTGTAATAGCACCCAAAAAAACAAGTTTTTAAATTCTTTCTAAAACTATTGTCTTTTCAAATTATATAATATCCCCCTCCCTCCCCCTGGTTACGGTGGTGAAGTAACAATGCTCAATAAAAGCTCTAATATTATTTTATAATAAAAACTCGACATAGAGTTTGCATAGAACTATCTTAAATTCAAATAACGGAACGGACGGACAAAAAATAAATATAAACCAAATAATTAAGAAATTGAAACGTAAACCAAAATTTTTAAGAACTACCACTCACTCAAAAAAAAAATACCCAGCACAGCTTAGTTGAACCAAAACACAAATTTCAACGTTTGTTTGCTTTTTTGTTTGGCAAAGATTTTTAAAAAAACGTAGCATAAGGTTATTTTAAGTTTAAACTTAATTTTATATTTTATTTATATGGCTTTAGTTTTTTGTTTCACTGAAATGTTACATTTGCAAATTTATTTATTTATTTGGGATTTTATACTATTACTCATCAAAGTGGTTAAATTTTTTATTTACTGTTTTATAGAAATTTTTATGAAACCATGTGTTTTAAACATTAAAATTTTTAACAAAATGCCTTTTTTAACAAAGCAAAGTGCAATGGTGTTGTCTTTATTTTTTTATTTAACAGCTAGTAGTAGTCTAGACTTCTTTTTGTTGGTTAAGGTTGACCTTGAAGAAACAAAGACCTTTTTTCGCGCAATTTTTAACAGACGTTGAGTGCAATAATCAGTGTGTAATCAATTTAACTTACTTCTTTAAGAATTTTAAATAATAGATGAATTTGCCAAAAAAAAATTTTATAAGCGTTTATATTAAACTCAGTATTAATAAATTATTGTGTGTTTTAAAATATGAATGTTTCATTTGAAACAACGTTAATTAATTTTCTTTGGTATTGCTTTACGAAAGAATATTTCTAGTTAGTTTTTTTAGTCGTGTATTATCCGCATTGCGTTTAATGGCGCCTGTTGTGTTTTTTCCTACGTGTCTGGCAGGCATTTGTGCCGTACCGTCAGTTTACGTAAAGAAAAGAGGTTTTTCGTTCATTATTTAATTTAAGTGTGTATTTAATGTCATTTTTTATAACTTTATTAAAAAATTAGTTTATTTAGTGTTGTCACTTTTAGTTTTGTTTTTGCTGTTATTATTTATTTTGATTTGATTTTTTTATTTCACTTTTGGCAGTATTTTATATTCGACACTACACTGTTCTGTTAATAGGGTACGCTCGTTTATATAGCAGTGTACAGTGTCGGTAAAGATTGATTTGTAATTTACACTGTGCAAGTTCGATTGTACTTCAATGACCTTTCAGTGCCTTGCCTGCCTATTTGTTTTGGGACCACCAATCTTATGTTCGTCAAATCAGCAAATTAAGCGTGGGAAAAATTTATTAGTGTGTCCATTTTGCAAACTGAGAGTGAAGTGATGGACTTCTTAGTGTAAAATTGTAAATTTCTCCAACTAAAAAGGTGACATGTGAACTGGATTTGTTGTAAAAAATTTTGTTATTGCTATAAATTATGATTATACACACTAGATATAACATTATATACACGTAATCTGAATGAAACATGGTGACAGAGAAAGGAATGGTTTTTAAAATTTTTACTTTAAGCTAATCCTCCCCCACCCTTGCAATCCCAAGAATAAAATTTAGTTTCACCCTTCTTTCCGCAATAAATGGAGTCAGTAAAAGTAATATCCACCCGACCTCTAAATTTTTGTGGTGATCCATTTTTCAAGCAATCAAAAACGAGTGGTAGATAAAAGCAAAAAAAAACAACAAAAATTTCCTACATAGCTGTTTATGCTACATTACATATTATTGATTGATATTGATCCAATAGCGAAATAATCAAAATATTTTATTGTAATAATCACTATTTTGTATTCATATTTGCCTATATATGCTAATAAGTAAAGTGTTTATATAATTAATTAACAATGTTTATTGTGTGAATATTTTCTTCCGTTTGGGTGACTAATTTTAATTCATTCCACAATTATGCGCATCAGTCAGGAATTGAAAAATAATTACGGCCGGACATCAAGTTTAACTGCCAACCCCACGTTTTTCTGTTCCTTCAATAACGTGAGAACGGGTCTCTATGACATTACAACGGAAATCATCTCCTAATAACGTTGTATTTTCCTGAGAGAATTTCTTATGCTGTCTTATTTAGGCATATATCAGTAATTCTTAAATTCATATTTTTGTTTAAGTGATAATTAATTTTTTATTGTAGTTTGATGTAAAAAAGTACGTATTGTTTCTAGATTGAAAACTCATATTATTTATCTAATATTATATATATATATATATATATATATATATATATATATATATATATATATATATATATATATATATATAATACAGACCTGTGCACGGTCTGGAAATGCCCCCCCGCTTTATTGGAGGATTTGTCCTTCCCCCGTTTTATTGTCCTCCCCCCACCCCCCAAAAATAAAAAAAGTAAACTAAAATTATGACGCCATTTTTCAGTGGCGTGCCCAGGGGAGAGGGTGGGCGGCCGCCCCCCCCCCCCCCCCCCCGAAATCCGGCGAAGCCGGATTTTTTCGTAAGGGGGACCCTTACGTTTTTTTGAATTTCGGGAGAAAAATTAATATTTCTTAAATATTAATACATGTTTTCTTAAATATTAATACAGAAACATTCCTGATGCCTTCCAAAAGCATATTAATAGTCAAAAAACCAATTTTCCCCGCTTCGCGGGTAGTTTATATTGATAATTTATTTCATTTTTTCGATTGCAAATCGATTTTGCCGCTTAATAGTTAAGGCATACATGTTAAATAAAACTACTATAAACACTATTAACCTTTTATTAACGTTCTAAACACATGTTTTAAATGGATAGGAATAAAAAAACTTTAAATTTTGTTTTAATTATCATCTGGAATTAAAATTTCTAGTGTATTTTAGCGCCTTAAATTAAAAATTTTCTCCCCCGGGGGCATTCTGCTCCCCGGACCCCCTGACAAAGGGCTCCGCCCCTTGACCCCGCTGGGGGGCTCTCGCCCCCCAAACCCCGCATTTTTGGGGGGCTGCCGCCCCCCAGACCCCCCTCATGGTTACTATACACCACCCCCCAGACCGCCCCCCCCCCCGAAATGAAATCCTGGGCACGCCACTGCCATTTTTGACCTATGATAACGCCATCTTCGCGAATTTTTTGCAGTTTTTAGTCTATTTCAATGTATTTTAAGCCTTTTTAGACCTATTTTTTACCTTATTTTCGCTTTTTTCCGTTTTTCTTTCTTTTTCCTTTTTTTTCTCTTTTTGTCTTGCCCCCTGCTTGCCCCCGTTTCAAAAAAGTTGCCCCCCCCGTTTTGGAATTGCCCCCTCCAATAAAAGCCCGGGCGGGGGGCAGTGCACAGGTATATATATATATATATATATATATATATATATATATATATATATATATATATATATATATATCATACATGGGAAGTTGGTCCGGAGTGGGGGGGGTTAAACCCCAAATTGAGGGGGGGGTAAATCCGAGAAACGCAAAATACCCATATCGTTTTTTTTCTGGGGTGCATTTTATCCATATTGTTTTCGATTTTAGAAGAAAAATAGGTAAAAAACGCTAATTTTGGATCAAAAAAACTTTTTTATTGGATTTTTGAGCTTTTTATTTGCTTAAAACATTCATTTTGACCTCAAAACTTAAGTTTGGAGGCAGTTAGAAGTCATTTCAAAGACATTTTTTTCTTCATTTTTCCAAAATTGGGGGGGATAACTTTATATCCCCACCACTGGGTGGGGGGGGGGCCTAAACCCCAGAATATGGAAACCCCCCCAGCCCCCCCAACCCCCCCCCCCCCCCCCCATGTATATATATATATATATATATATATATATATATGTTTAATGTTTATTTAAACATATATTTTAGTACGTTCTTTTTTATAAAGAACAAAAATTGCTTTTGTTAATTTGTGGGATTTTCGCATTTAAAGCGTTTTTCTATATATACCTCACTCAGCTAACGTAAAAGTTTCTCTGGTTAAAACAGGTGTAATTAAACTTCTGGAATTAAATCAGAACTGTTTTGATAATATTGGTGTTTATTGCAGTTTTACACACGGAGCAAAGATCAAAGAAGAACCGAAATCTGATGGAAACAAACATTTAACGCGCAGATTTACCACTGGATAAAGCGGACGCAAGACCCTTTTTAATTTGCCTATGCTCCACTATGCCTTTCGTCCATGTCGTTTCGCTTTTGACTTAGTTTTTGCGTCTGTCTTCGGCAAGCCCATCTGTCTGCTAACCCGTCTGGCAACCTTTTTTTCGAGCTAATAGTAAATTGGTGATTAAAAAATGTTTTAAATCATCTCAGGAAAGATTTGCCCGAAGACAGACGCAAAAACTAAGTCAAAAGCGAAACGACATGGACGAAAGGCATAGTGGAGCATAGGCAAATTAAAAAGGGTCTTGCGTCCGCTTTATCCAGTGGTAAATCTGCGCGTTAAATGTTTGTTTCCATCAGATTTCGGTTCTTCTTTGATCTTTGCTCCGTGTGTAAAACTGCAATAAACACCAATATTATCAAAACAGTTCTGATTTAATTCCAGAAGTTTAATTACACCTGTTTTAACCAGAGAAACTTTTACGTTAGCTGAGTGAGGTATATATAGAAAAACGCTTTAAATGCGAAGATCCACAAATTAACAAAAGCAATTTTTGTTCTTTATAAAAAAGAACGTACTAAAATATATGTTTAAATAAACATTAAACATATATATATATATATATATATATATATATGTTTAATGTTTATTTAAACATATATTTTTAGTACGTTTTTTTATAAAGAACAAAAATTGCTATTGTTAATTTGTGGGATTTTCGCATTTAAAGCGTTTTTCTTTATATACCTCACTCAGCTAACGTAAAAGTTTTCTTATGGTTAAAACAGGTGTAATTAAACTTCTCAAATTAAATCAGAACTGCTTTTTGATAATATTGGTGTTTATTGCAGTTTTACACAAAGACCAAAGTTAAGAAGAAGAACCGCCAATCTGAATGGAAACAAACATTTAACGCGCAGATTTACCACTGGATAAAGCGGACGCAAGACCCTTTTTAACTTTGCCTATGCTCCACTATGCCTTTCGTCCATGTCGTTTCGCTTTTGACTTAGTTTTTGCGTCTGTCTCGGCAAGCCCATCTTTCCTGAGATGATTTAAAACATTTTTTAATCACCAATTTACTATTAGCTCGAAAAAAAGGTTGCCAGACGGGTTAGCAGACAGATGGGCTTGAAGACAGACGCAAAAACTAAGTCAAAAGCGAAACGACATGGACGAAAGGCATAGTGGAGCATAGGCAAATTAAAAAGGGGTCTTGCGTCGGTTTTATAAGATGTGCACGTTAATGTTTGTTTCCATCAACCGGTTCTTCTTTGATCTTTGCTCCGTGTGTAAAACTGCAATAAACACCAATATTATCAAAACAGTTCTGATTTAATTCCAGAAGTTTAATTACACCTGTTTTAACCAGAGAAACTTTTACGTTAGCTGAGTGAGGTATATATAGAAAAACGCTTTAAATGCAAAAATCCACAAATTAACAAAAGCAATTTTTGTTCTTTATAAAAAAAGAACGTACTAAAATATATGTTTAAATAAACATTAAACATATATATATA
>JASAMX010016344.1:0-29272 GCA_030248175.1 Microlaimidae sp. YZB2_3
TGGTCCGGAGTGAGGGGGGTTAAACCCCAAATTAGGGGGGTTTAAACTCCGAGAAACGCAAAATACCCATATCGTTTTTTTTGTGGAGTGCATTTTGCCCATATCGTTTTTTCCTTGCGTGTATTTTGCCCGTATCGTTTTTTGAGTTTAAGGAAAAAGTAGGTAAAAAACGCTAGTTTTAGGTCAAAAAGCCATTTTTTATTGCATTTTGAGCTTTTTATTGTTTAAAACAAGCATTTTAACCTCAAAAATTAAGTTTGAAGGCAGTTAAAAGTCATTTTAAAGACATTTTTACTTCATTTTTCCAAAATTGAAGGGGTAAACTTTTCTCCTCATTCCTACTTCTAAGTGGGAACGGGGGTTAAACCCATAGATGAACAAGGGGGGAAGGGTAGGGTGGGGTCCACCCCCCCTAGCCTCAAAATTTTGGGGGGCCCCCTAGAAAAAAATCCAGGGGGGCTCCCCCCTCCCCCCAAATTTTCGAATTTTTTACCCCTGACCCCCCTCTAGATTTTGAAATCTGACCCCTCCCACCCCCCCCTCTCGAGAAGAAAATTTTAAGCATAGCACGGGGGGGGGGAAACCCCCCAAAAAAACCCCCCCAAAAAAAAAAAACCTACCACAACCCCCCCAAAAAAAACCCCCCCCCAAAAAAAAAAAACCCCCCCCAAAAAAAAAAAATTTTAAAATTTAATACTAAATTTCCTTCCAAAAACGTGAATTTTTAATCACAAATTCATGTTTCACAGCAATAAAAAACTAAAAATTCAATAAAAAAGGCTTCTAACCTAAAATTATTTTTTAACCTATTTTTCCTTTAAAAAGAAATCAAAATGAATGTTTTAAGCAAGAAAAGCGAACAAAAAAAGGCATGACCAAAAAGGTAACTATTACCTAAATAAAAAACGATATGGGTAAAATGCACTCTGCAAGAAAAAACATATGGTATTTGCGTTTCTCGATTTTTACCCCCCCCCCCTTTTCCCCTATGCACCCCCCATGTATGATCTAAGTACTTTCTAAATTTCCTTCCAAAATCGCGATTTTTACACAAATTCATTTTTTACACCCTTTTTTTCTTCCATTGCCTTTTAATTTAATAAAATGTTGTATTATCCTATAAAAAACAATTATTAAAGTTATTATGGTTTAAAACTGTTTTGCTTTGGACACCGGACTCCACCTGACCCCCCTCTAGGTTTCAAAATCTTCCACCCCGGGTCGACCCCCCCTAGAAAGTTAGGGGGGTTCGACCCCCCCTAGGCCCCCCCCCCCTAGATTTTGAAATTTCATTTACCCGGGGTAAACACCCCCCTAGCTTTTTGGCCGTGTTCATCTATGGTTAAATCCATACATGGGCATCGTCCGTGGCCGGAGGGGGGGGGGGAAACCCCAAAAGGGGGGGGGGTTAAACTCCGAATTGGGGGGTAAACCAAAATACCCATCTCGTTTTTTTTGAGGCATTTACCCATCGTTTTTTTTTCGATTTTGAAGGAAAAATAGGTAAAAAACGCTAATTTTAGGTCAGAAAGCCCTTTTTATTGCATTTTTGAGCTTTTTATTGCTTAAAACATTCATTTGGACCTCAAAACTTAAGTTTGGAGGCAGTTAGAAGTCATTTTAAAGACATTTTTTTTCTTCATTTTTCCAAAATTGGGGGGGGGGTTAATCTTTTCTCCCCCCGTCTGAGTGGGGGGGGGGGTTAAACCCCACTTCTCCGGGGGGGGACCGCCCCCCCACCCCCCCCCGTGCCCATGTATGGTTAAATCCCCCCCCCCCCCCCCCCCCCCCCCCGTGTCCATAAACCTTTAAATTGTTTATAAGTTTTTTTTTCGAACAGTGAACCCCTCCCCCTGACTCATCTGGGTTTCGAAATTTTCTACCTAGTCCAGGTTGACCTCTCCCCCCAAAAAGCCACGAGGGTCCGCCCGCGTCCAACCTCTTCTAGATTTTAAAATGTCATTTACCCAGCCCAGCGCAAAGACCCTCCTAGCTTGGTTTACTGTTTTCATCTACTTTTGGGACCCTCTCTGGAAGACCCGCCCCTAAATTTAAAAATGGCCACTCGGAAGCAACTTCCTTTAACTCCCGCCGACCCCTAGATCTCCTTAGACAATTTTTGCCTTCCACCCCGGGAGTATAATTAAAACCCTGACCCCTCCTTGTTTGTACCGGACCAAAAACATTTCTGACTGTAAAAAGTTGCTGCAAATTTCTCTGGGGGCCCGACGGGGATAAAATTTTCTCGGTTTCGTGGGAAGAATTTTATAAGATTCGGAAGTAAACATTAGAATTTTTCAAGTGCACAAGATTTTTCACAAAACTTTAGTTCTTTCAGCTGTGTAAATATTTTTATTGTTTCAACACCTAAAAATTGTTTTAGGTATAAAGTTCCCGAAGCTGGTGCTCCAGAAGACACAACACCAGAATATATGAATGTTTTGGGAATGGTATTCAGCATGTGCGGACTTATGATGAGAGTAAATCTTCTGCTTAGTTTACTTTTTTTTAATCCGCATTATTCGTAATTAAAAGCAGGAACAGGTAATTTTTGTTTGCTGGAGACAATACCCCCAGCACATGTACGTAAATTTGCAGTCTTTAAAAAAACCTTTTGCGCCGCTTTACATATCTGGTTATACTAGTGTGCTATACATTTTTAACGAAATATATAATTCAAATCAAACTTATGCACTGCTCTCCTCAAAAGTTTTTTAAATGGGGGTAGTTCCAGGGACGTAGAGGGGGGGGGGGGGGGGGGGGCGCCCCCCCCCCCAAACATAGGACAGGAGAAAAATAAGATAGGGGCGGGAGGGGCGGCCGCCCCCCCCCGAAACCCAGCATATGTACGTAAATTTGGGGGTTTTGAGGTAATTCTGCGCTCGCTCAGTGAACTTTAAAATAATTTCATCCCAATGGACCCCCAAAAACCAAAAATTGTTCCGCTTCGCTTCGCTCAGCGGTCACGTTATATATACATACATATATATCTCTTATTTATGTTGCCTGATGCTAATTTATTTCAAATTATACAATAATTTTTATAATAATAATACTACACAAACAGAACAAACAATCAAATATTACCTTCCCCCCAAACCTTTTGCGCCGCTTTACATATCTGGTTATACGGTTTCTAGGTGTACCCTCATGCATCATTTCTATTTACGGGGCCGAAATATATAAATTCCTTTTTTTGTAAAATCCAGGCTCTGCTCAATGCTGTGCTTATGTAATTTTTAACTAGCAAGAAAACATGTTTTTACGCTAAAACATTAGATATAGGTTATTAGGCAAAAACAGATTATACAGCTTTATCTACGTTTATCCCTGGTTTTTAACGTTTTCAAAAATAGGGGCTCCGCCCCCCCCCCCCCGATTTTTTTTTTGTACTACAATCCGCCCCCCCCCCAAAATGAAACTCTGGCTACGTCCCTGGGTAGTTCCTTTTTTTGAAATGGGAGATTTGCAAAAACACGAGAAAAAGGGAAAAAGAAAAAAAAACACAAAAATTAAGCAAATACAGGTCTAAAATGGTTTAAATTTCCATAAAAATAAGCTAAAAACTGCAAACATTTAGCAAAAATAGGTCAAAACTTGGGCATATTATTGTTAGTAGAATTTTTATTTACGAACGGGAAGGGGCGCCGGCGCCAATACTATTATACAGCAAGGGGTCTTTTGAAAAGGACACTACCGAGTCTTAATAATTTATGCCTCTTCTGGTACAACAATTGGATGAAGCTCCAGAGGTCGCTCCGCTTTGTAGCTTTAGAACTCGGAGCTCCGGAGAACATTACTTCGTTAAATCATTATATCTTTTCGTATGTAGATAAGAGGTTAATGTAAAATTCGTTGTGTGTGTAGTCTTCCCGGGCCGCAAACTGCCGGTTGAGAGGGCAAAAGTATAAAAACGTCAAATTTACTGACTTTTTATTGTTTAAAATAACTTGGGATGGCTTTAGTATAGCTAAAATTACAATACAAAAAGGACTGGGGCCTAGAATTTATTTTTAGATTTAAAGAACATGATTATATATATATAAAACAGGTTTTGTATTTATCATTTCCATATTTTACGCACCTACGCAGGTTTGATTTTAATGTACACGTATGTACAGTCCGTCAATTCTCCCCTCTCCGCTTTATTAGTGGTTGTGCCACAAGTGGGAGGGAGCCTACCGCATCTTGAAAAGTATAGCTGACCCTCGAAAATTGGAGGGGGGGCCCAAAATTATTTTGGGACCTCAGAATATCCCAATTTTAGCGTTTTTAGTATTGGGACCAGAGCCCAAATTCAGTAGAGCCACTAAGCGCATAGGGGCACTAAGCGTTATAGTGCCACTATCTATAGTGCTACCCAAAGTGGCACTAAGAAAACGTATTCAGTAGACCCCTATGCATTCCACTATCAAAAGTGCCACTTTACGCGTCAAAGTGGCACTAAGACTTGTGGATTAATATTTATAACATTTTTACTTTTGTTTTATTTAATAATTCAATTTTTATTTTCCGTTATATACAAAAATATTGTATCTATTAGTATTATTATGACCTAATCTTTGCAACAATAAAATATTTTATTTGATTTTATTAATAATTAACAAATTATATTGCTAGATTTTCTTTTTGTGTGCAAACCAAATTCTGTTTGTTAGATAATAACTGAAATATTTGAGGAGCAAACTGAACATATACTTATTATGTGACTCATTATTATTATTATTATTAATATTCTAGGTGAGAGCGGGGTCGGAGAAGCTAGGGGGGGGTTGGTTACCATGGTAAATGAATTTTGATTTAGAGGGGGGGTCCAGGGGGGTCCGGACCTTCCTAGCTTTTTAGGGGGGTCGACCCGGGGTGCGAAATTTTGAAATATAGAGGGGGGTCAGGTGGGTCGGGTGTCCAAAGCAAAACAGTTTTAATCCAAAAAATATTTAATAATAATTCTTTTTATAAGATAATACAATTTTTTGAACAAAAAGCGATATTATGGTATAAAAAGGGTGTAAAAGCATAAATATGTGATGAAAACTCACGTTTTTGTAAGAAAATTAGTTATAAAAAAAGTACCTAAAAATTTCCAGAGGGGGGAGGGAGGGGGGTAAATTTTAAATTCTAGAGATGGGTTAGAGGTAAAAAATTAGGAAATTTGGGGGAAAAGGGGCCCTACATTTCGTCTTGGGGGGGGAGTCCCAAAATTTCGAGGCTGGGGGTGGCCCACCCCTGCCCCCTTTCTCACCAATGATTATTATTATTATTATTATTATTATTATTATTATTATTATTATTATTATTATTATTGTTATTATTGTTATTATTATTATTATTATTATTATTATTATTATTATTGTTATTGTTATTATTATTATTAGTATTATTATTATTATTATTATTATTATGTATACTCATTATGAGGTAAGTGCAAACCTCATAACTACTTATCTGCGGAGGTAAAACAAAAAATCATAACTCATTATTTGGAAGCTGAGAGTAAAAACTCCCAACTCATTATTTGGGAGGCAAGTGCAAAAACTCATGACTCTTTATCTGGAATTTATGTAGAAAAACTCATAATTCATTATCTGGGATGTAAGTGCAAAAAACTGACTGAAGGCATACCTCGATGGTCGAGGTATGCTTGAGAAAAAACCTCAGAAGTTGCCTACGGGGGATAATTTTAATAAGGCGCTTTTATAAAATTAAATTACTAAAAACAATACGCTTAAAAACATCTTTTAAATGGTAAAAAATTGAAGTTAACGTAATCATACGACTTATGTAGTAAACAAGAACAAATTTTTTAAAACAGGTATAGATAAAGGGCAGGGGTAGGGGGTAGGAGATCTAGGAAAAGAGTGCATGCCCAAAAGTCTCTGTCAAATACCGAATCGAATCCCTATTAAACCGGAACCTTTGATAAAACTCAGTGATCATTATATTTCTCAAGATAAATTCACGGGATTCTGACAAAATCTTTTTGCTGCAGGCTATTTACGTTGATTTATACGATTATCATGCATAAGAATACGACGGCTAGCCATTTTAAAACACTTTTTAAACAAATTTAAAATAATTTTTACAACTTAGTGTCACTGATGGGGCGGTACCCACCGCCCTAAGCAAGTAGCACTAACCAATAAGTGCCACTATGCTATTTTTATCAACCACTAAGTGCTTAGGGTGTCTACTGAATTCGCCCTGTCCGGATAGTGCCACTTTGGGCCGATTTTTAAGTGCCACTAAGCGCTTAGTAGCTCTACTGAATTTGGGCTCTGGGCTTGGGAGTCCCCAAATTTTATGGGGGGGTGTCCAGGGTACCCCTGAATTTCGGGGGTGTCGGTAGTATTAGAATTTTGGGGGGTATAATCGTATAAATAATCCCACAACCACCTTCCCTTGCCCATCTTTTTGCCACCCCACTCACTTTTGGTGCTTCTTACTCGAAAACAAGGAAAAAATATAAACCATTTTTGCTATCTGATTTCATTAATTTTTTTCGGTTTTTAAATTCATGATTCATCTAGGCAAAATGCTTACCATTTTTTGACCTATTGTACAATAATTTCAACTTTTTTATTTTTCGCCTTTTTTTAAGCGTCTCCGTTTTTAAAAACACATATTTCGTGCCCTCTCACTGTTTTGAAAATTACATGCTCCCTGCAAAAATCCTTGAGAGGATTGGAGGAAATAAGGACCATTAAACAGACCTGGTTTTGTGTTTGTTTTGTAAATTTTTATAACAAGCATTTATTATAGAATTTAAGTTATTTATCCGAACCGCAATTTTTTATACAACAAACAATGCTGTTTATTTAGTTAAAATGGTGCGCGTGGGCTGCGCTGTTTTGTTCTTGCATAAGTTTTTCCAATTCCAGATCTAACGATGATGCTAAGCAAATACTCAGCTCTTTCATGTAAGTTAAACATATTGGTTTATTTAGTTCACACATTTTAGTGAATATTTTGGTTTTAATAGATTTACGACAGTAGAAAACAGCAACAAACAATGTAGTCAATGTATCATTTTCAGTACACTGTTATTGACCTGTTACTCAACAGAAAAAACTGAAACAAAACCGATGTTTTTATTTAAGTTTAAGGGTATTTTGTTGTCTTAAGGTGCTGGGGTTTTGCATACATGAGCATGGACCGGAAAGCTAGAGAAGAGGGTGACTATCCCGGGTAAATAGTCCTTTAAAAGCTAGGAGGGAGTCCAGGGGGGTCTATACCATACATGGGCACGGACGGGGGTTTGGGGGGTTAACCCCCCAAATTCTGAGAAGGGGGTTTAACCCCCCCCACTCTGAAGTGGGGGGGGGGAAAGTTAACCGCTCCCCCCAATTTTAGAAAAATAAAGGAAAAAATGGCTTTAAATTGACTTCTAACTGCTTTCAAACTTAAGTTCTGAGGTCAAAATGAATGTTTTAAGCAATAAAAAGCTCAAAAATGCAATAAAAAGGGCTTTTTGACCTAAAATTAGCGTTTTTTACCTATTTTTCCTTCAAAATCGAAAAACGATATGGGTAAAATGCACTCCAGAAAAAAAACGATATGGGTATTTTGCGTTTCTCGGATTTTAACCCCCCCCCTAATTTGGGGTTTAACCCCCCCCCCACTCCGGACCAACTTGCCCATGTATGGTCCATACCCCCCCTAGCTTTTTAGCGGGGTCGACCAGGGGTAGACCTGTTTGAAATCCAGAGGGGGTCCGGTTTCCAAACAAAATCACATTAAAATCATTTCAATTTTAATCAATTTCCAAATAAAATATTTAAGTTTTTTAGCACTAATATAGAATTTTATATAGGCTATTTATGTGTAAAAAGAGTACAAAATTACTGTTTTTTACTAGAAAATCGTGTTTGTGACAGTAAATTTTGACCTAAATTTATACCCAAAATTTGGCTCGGAAGGGGAGTGCGAGTGGGTGAGGGATTGATTTAGAATTCCAGAAGGGGGAAGTGGTGTGTCAAAATTTTGGGGGGAGGGGGGCGGGCCCCCTAGAATTTTTCTAGGGGGGGGGTCCGAAATTTCAAGGCTATAGGGGGGTGAACCCCTCCTTACCCTTCCCCCCCTTATGCTCATGTATGGGGTTTATTTTCGATTCGTAAAGCGACAACACTAAGTCGTCAAATGACAACTTGAAGCCAAAAGTAAAAAAATAGTTTCGGATTTTAAACTTTTGGTTCGAATTAAAGTTCCCAAATCCCAATACCGGCTGCAACTGCAAGTATATTTTTTTCGAATTATGCAATCGTAATATTAGTTTAAATATCTTACTTTGAGGTGGAAACTGACATCATTGTAAAAAAAAAGATGACAATCGGAACCGGTAGTTGGTTTTGAAATAGTCCTGATCTTAAAACGATGCATTATGCATTAATAGATCTTGTTTTGCTTTGTCCTGCTGTATTCCCACCACGTTCAGGCCAGGATTGAAAGTGGAAAGAGGGGTTGAGCAAGGCGAGGGGCGTGCTGGACGGACAAGACCAGGGTTGAAGAAAACTCTGGCCGTTGGCAAACGACAACATCATTGTAAATTTCAACTTCTACGCAATTCAGGGTTTGTTCCCCACCATAACTCGCTAACTAAAACTGGAAATATGACGTAGCCAGAGGTTCAGAGGTTTCTAAGGATATTGATTTGACCACGTGCCATTTTGGATAGGGAGAGAATAGAAGAAATCGTAGTTTTTTAAAATTTTTCTTAAATACTATTTTTAAAATTCGTTGTTTCTAAAGTGATACTGGTTTTTTTTTAGGTTATCTATTTCTGCTGTGGTAATGTGTTATTTGCAAAATCCTCAACCAATCGTGCCTCCTTGGTCTTCATTGACGTAGAATCGTATGGGAAGAAAGAATGTTATTGTACTCTTTTTAATATGACTGTTAACGTGAAGAGAACTATAAATTTATCGTTAAAATTGTTGTGGCACGGCACTTGGATTATTTTGAGGATAAAGTAAAAGAACATTTAATAAAAAATTTCCTGCTGGTGAGTTTTGATCGAAATCCTGAAACTAAATTTTGATTAAATCATTAAATGCTTGCCAAGGCAATGGAAGAATTTAAAAAAAATTATCTTCAACACCATTATGTTTGTTTAAAAAGAACATTAAATACTTTTCACTGTTCTTCCAAAGTGTTTATATTTGTTTAATTTGTTAAATAAATACCATATAATTATTAAATTAATAATTATTTTTATAAAATTTGTAAAATTTTAAAATACGTTTTTTTTCGTATAATCTTGCCCAAAATTATAGCCCAGCAAAGCAAACGAATAAGAATATCATGCCTTAATAAGAATCAAAATAATAATTTTCATATAAATGGAGTAATTCTAATCTCAAAAAATGTAAAAACGTCCTGTGTAAAAACGTTTAATTGGAAACCAAAATTTGTTATATTATTTCCAGATTTGTGTGTTAATATTTTGATTTCCGAAATTTTAACGCATTGATTTTGTTATTGTAGTTAAGTATTAAAATTAGCAAAAAATAAAATTTTATTTATTTTTTATGGGCAACAAACGTATGATTACAAAGTTATCCTTAAATAGACTTACTAAAATACTATTTAGTTATTAATACTATTTAATGCTCAGCTCAATTGTTGACATGGAAATTTTTTTGTTATATCATATTATTGCCTGGATTCAATTCCCGCGTTTGCGCCTCGAAATATTGAAGGCAATGCACCAGCTGGGGCTTTGGCGCTAATGAAAAAACCAACGTACGGATTTTGAAAACAGAAATCCGCGATTGCGGATTTTTAATGCATTACAATCAGTTTTTATTTTGGGACTCCAACTTTATCATACCTTTTTCTTCATTTTTTAAGGAGTAATATTGCGTAAAAACCCTAATTGTATGCATAGGTGTTTTTGGTCGGGTCCGCTAGGGGGGGGGTCCACCCCCGGGTGGAAGGCCAAAATTTTTTAGGGGGGGTCCGGACCCCCTGGCTTTTTAGAGGGGGTCGACCCCGGGTGCGAGATTTCAAATTTAGGGGGGGTCAGGGGGGTCCAATTTTTCAGCAAAATTTTTTAAACTCAATAATTTAAGTGTTTTTAGGTCTAATATTGAATTTTATGTATTAAAACAGCCTATTTAGACCTAAAAAGTGTATTTAAACATTGTTTTTAACTAAAAACCTGTGTTTTTGACAGTAAATAAAAAATTATACTTCTAAATTAGTTAGTAGAGGGAGAGGGGGGGGGGGTCAGCCTCGCTAGGAAGGGTCAGGCCGGACCGCTCTCCAGCTTTGGGAGGGAGAGAAGGAGGATCCCTGGATTTCTTATAGGGGGGTCCGAAATTTTGGCTCTAGGGGGGGTGCACCCCTCTGTCCCCCCTCCCCAAAAAAACACCTATGATTGTATGTAGAAAAGCGTTTTTTATTGCTAAAACACTTATTTGGAGCTCAAAACGTTGGTTTAAAGGCGGGTTAGAATTTTATAAAACAATTAAATTCAGCCGATGTAAGTTGCAGAATTTAAGATGTTGTTGCAGATGTAAGTTTTTCGCCTGCATGGATGCAGATGTCAAAAAATAGCGCGTATGTCCGCGAATGTTTGGCACATCCTCGATAATGACGAATGCATCCGTTGATGCATTCGTTGATACAATAATGGCAAGTTGCAGTCGAATATATAAAGTTAAAAGCAGGCCACGTGGTCGACTAGGCAGAAACTTTTGTGTTGTCTGCGCATGATATCAATGGGCAATAAAAATTGTAATATGCTTATTGAATACATTACGATTGTTTTCACGTTATAAAATAATGTAGTATATTCTGATTGTTACGCATATCTGTGCAACCAGTGCCATATTTTGTTTATAATAACACATCCCGGAAAACCCGAACAATTCCTTCCATAGAACATCGCTAATTCATACGTACCAATACCTTGTTTGCTTAATTTTAAAAACTATTGAATCATAAAAGTGATAAAATTGGGGAAGCGTAGCCATACTTATCAAACAAGGTATAACAGCCCAAGAGTTTGAATTACCAAGCTATTTTGATTCACTTGAAATGAAATTACAGTTGTTGATTTAATTGATGACCAGCCTTCGAGAATTGTTTGCTTTTATCGCCCACCTAACGTAAGTAAAAATTACACTGAACTGTTTTGCCAAAACCTCGCGTTAATTGCGGATACAAAAATTCCGGTCACTGTGTTGTGATTTTAACGTCCGTGAACCAAAGGACGTTTTGTCATAAGTATCAATCAGCCTTTAATAACAGCTTTCAAAGTTTACGCTTGTCCTATTTTAGAATACTGCTCCCAAGCTTGGTCCCTTATTTTTGCAAAGATATTGACTTAATAAAACAAGAACAAAGATATTTTACAAGGCGTGTATACCAATGCAATTTTCCTTTAAAAGATAGATAATCTGCAGAGATTAGCTAAACTAAAACTTGAACCCCTTGAAATTGGGCGCATATAATTTGATGTAACTACATGTATGTGCTACAAAATAATTAATAATTTAAGTGATTTGCAATTTTATCGATTTCTTTTGGGGAAATTACATTAGTAAGAATGACCATTCTCTTAAATTAAAACTCCGTAGTGTCCACAGATATTTGTGTTTTTTTCTTCGCGAAGTGCAAAATATTGCAATTTTTTTACCAAGAAACGTAGCTGAAACTAAAACACTAAATGGGTTTTAAAAAATTCTGGAGACAGTTGATTTGTAAAATTTAACAGGCACATGTAAGTAGCCTTTGGGCTCTTTGTGTTCTCTCCCTTTATTTACTTTAGCTAATATCTTGCATTTCGCGCACAGTTAATTGTAACGTGGTAAAAAAATTAAACAGACATAACATTTCCGTGATTTAAACTATTATGTTGTTGTGTGCACAAATTTTCGACGTACAAAACTAATTTTTTAACGTTGTTTATGTTGTAAATAAAGAATTTTGTTGTATTTGTATCTTTTTGTAATTTTATTAATTTTCAGAGAAAAAAACCAGAAACATAAAAATTCAAGAGCATTATTGTAGTGCTGATTAAAATTACTGTTTGCTTTTTAAATTGCAACAATATTGCACAAATTATACATGCTTTTACGAACTATAACTAAAGATTAATCGCATAATATATTAAGTATTTTTTTGTTTTTCGATAAAAAACTTCAGAACGCGTACCTACACTAAATTATCTTTTGAAGACACAGATTAAAATTTCCAGAACTGATTTTTGTTAGTTAAAAAAGTTAGTTAATCAATGATGCGTCTATTTGTAGCGTCATTTTTTTGTAGCGGCAATTTTTTTTATTGTTTCTTATTCTTATTATTTAATTTTTCAGTAAGTGTAGGATATTTGACTTAAATTCGGCCAGGCTAATTTCGGCTACCGGTTGTTATCACAGGTAGGCAGCTAGGGGGGGGTCAAATTTTAGGAAGGAGGACCCAAATTTGTCGGCAAGACCCAAATTTTAAGGAAGGGGCGTGTACCAAATATTTGCGCGCTGCCTTAAAATGGACTTAAAACGCGTAAAAAATTCGCCAAGGATAAAAATTTGGGGGGTCTAGAACAATTTTTAAAAAATTTTCTCGCGCTTCGCTCAGCGCTCCATTAATTATATAGTCTCCACTTACAAATTTGTATTACTTTGTTTTGTAATCTTGGTATGACCACGCTAGACCCACCCCATTCTTAATGTTTTAATTGGTCTCCATTTCCAAATTTGTGTTTATTTGGTTTTTTAATTTTGACACGACCACGCTGCACCACCATTAGATTGTTATATGGTATTAAAAATTTAAAGGTTAGAAGTAATTTTAAATAACATTTTCTGACACTTTGCAATGCTCAGCTGTAATTCAATGTACTCATTTTTCAGTTGTAATGTTTTGGAAATCGAAAATTTTAAGGTATCAAATTGTTTGTAAAAAAAATTTTCTTTGTTTTATACACTTATTTTTATTGAATAATCGAAAAATAATGAAGTATATGACATAAACTTGGTAATAAACACCCCGAGCGAAGCGCGGAAAATTTTTTAGCCCTTTTAGGGTAGTGCATTTAATTTCGGCACTTTTTTGTTTTTCCGATGTAACTTTTTACTGTATGGCCCGATTTTCATGTTTGATAGCTCATTTTGAAGCTTTCACGATACTGCGTTGCGTCACAAAAGTTTTACTGTATGAAAGTATTTTTTACTTAATTAAATCAGTTTTTAAAAAAAATAGAAAATTGTCAAAGTTAAATATGTGCATTTAATTTCGGCACTTTACAAACAATCGATTAAAAAAAATAAAAAAAATAATAAATCATCATTTTCAAAAATTTAAAAGCCTATCATTATTTTCAGACAGTTTTCTTTAATTTAAGCTTCTACTTGTTGTTCAACGTGTAACTGGCAAAAAGTTACAGCTAAAATGCCAAATGGTATCAAAATGAGCAAAATTTGGGGAAAAAGTGCATTTAATTTTGGCACTTTTTAAAAGGACTCTTTTAATCGAGTTTCAGTGCAGTGCTATGACCCCTACACATTTCAACGTTGTCTTTGAACTATTTACAACTACAATTTAACACCCGACCACTTAATTCGATCCGTTTTTACCTACAGCATATGAGTGCCGAAATTACACTATTTCATTTTATAACGATTGCTCACCACAGACGCAAAGTAGAACCACGGGGAGTAAAAATTCGGAAAATAGAATAAATTTTACCAGGACAGTTTAATTTTTAAACCAATTTATTGCGTAATCATGAAATGCCCATGTTCTAAAAACGAGTAACAAATTTATTTTTATAAATCACATAATTTTACATGAAAATATCATAACATAACAAATAAAAAGCTTACGACAATCATCTGCATATAATTAGCTCTCATTTGAGCTATCAACCGTCGTATTCCGTCCAGGATTACCAAAGATATAGTCCAAAATCAAAACTGACAAATTGGGAAGTGCCAAAATTAAATGCACTACCCTATAATGCTTAGGGTTTGGACCCCCCTGGACCCCCTTTCGGAAATTTTGTTCAGGGTTGGACCCCCCTTTCCGAAATCTTTGCTACACTTATGTATATATATATATATAAATTATATACATATATATTTAAAAATTATATACATATATATATATAGATTATATTAGGGTAGTGCATTTAATTTCAGCACTTTTTTGTTTTTCCGATGTAAACTTTTTACTGTATGGCCCGATTTTCATGTTTGATTGCTCATTTTGAAGCTTTCACGATACTGCGTTGCGTCACAAAAGCTTCACTGCACGAAAGAATTTTTTTTACTTAATTAAATCAGTTTTTAAAAAAAATGGAAAATTGCCGAAATTAAATATGTGCATTTAATTTCGGCACTTTACAAACAATCGATTGTTTCTCAGTAAAAAAATCATCATTTTCAAAAATTTAAAAGTCTATCATTATCTTCAGACAGTTTTCTTTAATTTAAGCTTCTACTTGTTGTTCAACGTGTAACTGGCAAAAAGTTACAGCTAAAATGCCAAACGGTATCAAAATGAGCAAAATTTGGAAAAAAAGTGCATTTAATTTTGGCACTTTTTAAAAGGACCCTCTTAATCGAGTTTAAGTGCAGTGCTATGACCCCTACACATTTCAACGTTGTCTTTTAACTATTTACATCTACAATTTAACACCCGACCACTTAATTCAATCTGTTTTTACCTACAGCATATGAGTGCCGAAATTACACTATTTTCTTTTATAACGATTGCTCACCACAGACGCAACGTAGAACCAGGGGACTAAAAATTCGGAAAATAGACTAAATTTTACCAGGACAGTTTAATTTTTAAACCAATTTATTGCGTAATCATGAAATAGCCATGTTCTAAAAACCAATAACAATTTTATTTTTTATAAATCACACAATTTCACATAAAAATATCATAACATAACAAATAAACAGCTCACGACAGTAATCTACATATAATTAGCTCTCATTTGAGCTATCAAACGTCGTATTCCGTCCAGGATTATCAAAGATATAGTCCAAAATCAAAAATGCCCAATTGGGAAAAGTGCCGAAATTAAATGCACTACCCTATAACATATATATATATATATATATATATTATAAAGATTATATATAATGTAATAAAGTAGATGAGTTATTAGTACATAAAGTTTATTAAGTTAAATTAAAAAAAAATTTAAATGTCATTTTTCTTATTTTATGACATATAAGCCGTAACAATACCATTTTTTTAAGTATAAAGGTCTATTCATACTTATGACAAAACGTCCTTTGGACAAAGTCCAAAGGACAAAAGTCCTTTGGACTTTGTCCAAAGGACAAAGTCCAAAGGGAAAAGTCCTTTGGACTTTGTCCTTTGGACAAAGTCCAAAGAACAACGTGTTCATACTTTTTGTCCTTTGGACTTTTCCCTTTGGATTTTGTCCTTTGGACTTTGTCCAAAGGACAAATTCTGAGTAGCAATCATACTTCGTCCAAAAGACAAAGTCCAAAGGACGTTTTGGCTTGTCCAAAGGACGTTTTGGTTTGTCCTTTGGACTTTGTCCAAAGGACGTTTTGTCATAAGTATGAATACCCTTAAGAAGATTAAAAAATTTTCTCCAGGAGGCGAATTTGGGGAGGGTGTCCCCGGGTACCCCAAATTTAGGAGGGGGTGTCAGCAAAATCCGAAATTTTGGGGGTGTATAAGTATAACCCCCCTCCCTGCCCACCTATGGTTGTTAATTTCGCCATGTGCAAAGTAATGAATTGCGCATAGATGGATAACATGACGATTATATCTCCATCCGAATAATTTTGCGCATGGACCATTATTATTTTATTTTTTGCACTATAGGGTGGTGTATTTAATTTCTGCACTTTTCCCAATTGGGCATTTTCGATTTTGGACTATATCTTTGGTAATCCTGGACGGAATATGACGTTTGATAGCTCAAAGAAGAGCTAATTATATGTAGATGACTGTCGTGAGCTTTTTATTTGTTATGTTATGATATTTTCATGGAAAATTGTGTGATTTTTAAAAAATAAAATTGTTACTCGTTTTTAGAACATGGGCATTTCATGATTACGCAATAAATTGGTTTAAAAATTTAACTGTCCTGGTAAAATTTAGTCTATTTTCGGAATTTTCAGTCCCCGTGGTTCTACGTTGCGTTTGTGGTGAGCAATCGTTATAAAATAAAATAGTGTAATTTCGGCACACATATTGCTGTAGGTAAAAACGGTTTGGATTAAGTGGTCAGTTGTTAAATTGTAGTTGTAAATAGTTAAAAAACACCGTTGAAATGTGTAGGGGTCATAGCACTGCACTTAAACTCGATTAAGGAAGTCCTAATAAAAAGTGCCGAAATTGCATTTTTCCCAAATTTTGCTCATTTTGATACCATTTGGAATTTTAGCTGTAACTTTTTGCCAGTTACACGTTGAACAATAAGTATAAGTTTAAATTAAAGAAAACTGTCTGGAGATAATGATAGGATTTTAAATTTTTGAAAAAAATGATTTTTTGACTGAGAAACAATCGATTGTTTGTAAAGTGCCGAAATTAAATGCATACATTAAATTTCGGCAATTTTCTATTTTTTAAAAAACTGATTTAATTAAGTAAAAAAACAACTTTCGTAGAGTGAATTTTTTATTACGCAACGCAGTATCGTGAAAGCTTCAAAATGAGCTATCAAACATGAAAATCGGGCCATACAGTAAAAAGTTACATCGGAAAAACAAAAAAGTGCCGAAATTAAATGCATTACCCTAATGCATGTTTTTTTGTTAGCTTCTTTTATTTTCACTATTAATGTTCTGGTTGCGAAACTATTGAAAATTAAAAAAAATAATTTTAAAGTCCTCCCCAAACTTTAAACTGTAAAAATGTACTAGTCGCTCGCTCTTTCTTAATTTTTTTTCTATATAATGATTGCCACTGGTTTTCATTGTACCCTTGTTTCTACACTAAAAACAGTCTAAAGAACTAAAGGTAAACCAAACGTAGCCGCAACAATGTGTTCACGTATTCATTAAACAACTATTTTTTTATGTCACAAAATAAGAATTATTCCTAAACTACCATCTGAAGTTGATTTCTACTTCAAATTATTCATTTTCTGAATTCTGATTGGCTGATACGAGTGACTTCAGATTCTCGTGATTTGAGTGGTTACTTAATGGGGGCATTTTTTAGTCCAACGAACAACTGTTGCAGCCACGTTGGGTTTATCTTTTGTCTATAGCGTAATTTTTTTTACCACTACTAGCACAAAGGTTCAAGCAACATCGAATTCGAAGTGATGGATTAGTGTAGGGTAGGGAAGATAATAAATTTTATTTATTATTGCCTATTTGCTGGTTTTACAGAAATTCAATACAGATAACCTGATAAAAAAATCTAAATATCGCATTTAACATAAATTACCTAATAACACAAAATGTACAATATTACTAAAGAATGCAGCATTGAACATATCTTTATGAAGGTCCAGCAAAAATTAAATAAAATAAATCAAGATGTGTCATTTAAACAACACGTTTTTTGTGCCGTTAATTATCTGGCAATCGTAAAAAATAGTAGATGTGCTGGACTGCAGGATATATAACCCCGGGTCTGGAATTTAGGGATTTTAGGTTTTGATGGTAATATACACCACCATGGGCATGCGGTGTATAAGATAAATTATTTATTACCATAATAAATATTTTACTACTACATTCTTTTGTAACACACTCTTACTTTTGCTTACTAAACACTAACAAAATGTATTCCAAATTTTATAGTTTTTTTTCTAAGATTGATTTTACCGAGTTGTAATGTTTAATAAATATTTCTTCTCTTCTATTTTTTTATCATGAGTAAGCGGCCTCATTCGACTAAATGCCTTGTTCCGCCGCCCTCACGAGGGCTTCGTAGGCCTCCACTCTGATATTAGCTTCTGCTCGGAGAACATCGTCACTGGCCGTACCAGCTTCTCGTTGAGCTTCTGCCAAATGCTTCTTCGCTTCCTAAACAACATTTAATTTGCTATTCTATAAAAAATCTTTTCAGCTCCAACACATTATTATCATGGCTTGTTAAATTAAAGCGAAGTAAACTCTTACGTATATTAATTTAACTGCGTTTAACTGAAATCTTATTACATTTTTAATATTTTCGTTTAAAAAAATTAGTTTACTAAATTATTTTTATGGATGCTAACTCCTAAATATTTTTAAGAAGTTCCGAAGGTGCAACGCAAAGAGAGTTGTGCTTCGTAACTCCAAGCTTCAGGAGCACTATGAACAGACGATATGAATAGGAATACTATAATGAACATAATATGTGCCCGACCCCAAGGTAAAGGTTAAAATCCGACTATGAGGTCATACCCTGGGAGCATATCTCAAAAATCGCAGTGAGGTATGATTTTTGGATAGGTAAAGTTAAAGCGGTATTTTAAAATCGCCAAAAAATTATTCAAAAATGCTGATAAAAAGATTTTAAAATTGTAAAAAAATGAAAGAAAGTAAAATAAAAGCCTTTCCACACCGTTTATTGACAATCCTCCTCTCTACCTATCTCCCTCTTTTTCCCAGCCTATGGCGACCCTGCTCACCTATAGCTGTAACGCTGGTTATATTTTTTATTATACGCAAAACCAATGGCGTTCCCAGGGGGAGGGGTTGTTTCTTCCTCCTCTTTCTTTCCCTAAAATCCAACGAAAACGCAATTTTTAGTTAGGGGGAGGGCTCTTCTATTTTTTTTTCAATTTTGACAGAAAAGAATTGCTTCAATATTAGTTAAAAAACATTTCTGTTCCTGATGCCTTCAAAAGGCATATTAATAGTAAAAAACTATAAAAAAATTCCCGATTCGCGGAAAGTTAAAATTGGAAATTTATCTTAGTTTTTCAATTTCAATTGGTTATGCCGACCAATAGTAAGGGTATTGCTAAATAAAAACTACTATTAATCAGGGGCGTACGCGTAGCCAGGATTTCAAAAAGGGGGGTTGTACTCAATACAAATTTTTCGAAGGGAATTTTCAAAATACCGTAAAAAAATACATTAAAAAAAGGGTAAAATTTTTTGCGCTTCGCGCTAACTGATTCCTTTTGCTTTTATTCAAGTTAAACTTGAAAAATTACAGGTTTAAAAAGGTATAACATTAAAAATCGTGCGAAAGCACAAAAAATTTTCCAAATGCGTTTGAAATTCATTAGAAACATACTTAAAAGTCGTAAAAAGGTATATAAATGTCGAGCGCTGAGCGGAGCGAAGCGCGAGAAAAAATTTTAAAATTGTTCTTTTAGGACCCCCAAATTTTTACCTCCGCCAGCCCTAAGGGGGGTTACAAGTACAACCCCTATAACCCCCCTGGCTACGCCCTTGCTATTAATATTAAATTACTTTTTTAATAACGTTTTAAACAAATATTATTCGCTGAAAACGTGTTTTAAAATAAAAATTTCCTCCCCCCATAAATAGGCCCCCTTGGGTCTACAAAGGACTATGCCCCCTCCTTTACCCCGCTGGGGGCTTTTGCCCCCAAGACCCTTCTTTAGATTTAGTAATTACAGTTTACCCCTCCCCAGAGCGTCCATTCAACGCCACTGCGCAAAGCATTATTATATTTTTTTGATCACACCGATAAAAAAAATTTACTAAGTGTATGTATCTAAGTTTAACGGAAAAAGTATTTTAAATTAAATTATAAACTAAAACATCAAGAACCTGTGCATCAATATCTTCTAGCATAACAGCTTCTTCGGCTAAAACTTGTACTGAATTATCTTCATTGACCGAAACGGATCCGCTGCTAACTAAAAATGTTTTACTAAGTCAAAAATTTAATGACGGATCACACTATTAAGAATCATTATAATTATAGTTGCCGTCAAAACTGTTGGTTGCTTATAGCGGTTCGATTCATGTTTGACGCAACAACTAAATACCTATAAATAATGAATTAAACATTATTTTATTAAATATATAAGCAGTTAGGTCATTTTTACTTGGATTCAGATTTCAGCCGTAAGCGATGTCTTTAATGCCCCTTTAATATCATACTCATAGGTGAGAAAGGGGGGGGGGGGCAGGGTGGGGTCCACCCCACCCCCCTAGCATCGAAATTTTGCCCCCCCCCCCCCTAGACGAAAATCTAGGGCCCCCCCCCCCCCCCAAATATCCGCATTTTTTACCCCTGACCCCCTCTAGATTTTGAAATCTGACGCCCCCTTCCCCTTCGGGAAAATTTTAGGTACCTTTTTTATACTAAATTTTCTTCCAAAAACGTGAATTTTCATCACATATTCATGCTTTAACACCCTTTTTATACATGAATATGGCTTTTTATTCAATAAAATGTAGTATTATCCTATAAAAACAATCATTAAAGTTATTATGGTTTAAAACTGTTTTGCTTTGGACACCGGACCCCACCTGACCCCCCTCTAGATTTCAAAATTTCGACCCAGGGTCGACTCCCCCTAAAAAGCTAGGGGGGGTCCGGACCCCAATGGGACCCCCCTCCTAGAATTCAAAATTCGATTTACCCCGGGTAACCACCCCCCCTAGCCATACATGGGCACGGGGGGGGTTGGGGGGGGGTTAACCCCCTCCCAAAGTCTGTGAAGTGGGGTTTAACCCCCCCCCCAGTGGGGGGGGAAGTTACCCCTCAATTTTGGAAAAATGAAGAAAAAAAATGTCTTTAAAATGACTTCTAACTGCCACCAAACTAAGTTTTGAGGTCAAAATGAATGTTTTAAGCAATAAAAAGCTCAAAATTCAGATAAAGGGACTTTTTGACCTAAAATTAGTGTTTTTAACCTATTTTTCCTTCAAAATTGAAAAACGATATGGGAAATCCTCGTAAAAAAACGATATGGTATTTTGCGTTTCTCGGATTTTAACTGCATTCCAGAAAAAAAAAACGAAGGGTGCGGTTTTCAACGAATTTACCCCCCCCCCCTAATTTGGGGTTTAACCCCCCCCCCCCTCCCCACAACCCTCCCCCTCCCCTAGCTTCCCCGACCGTGCTCACCTATGATCATACTCCGGAGCTCCGTGATTTAAAACAGAGGGAGCTTTGGCACTTTACTTTTACATCTAATTAATTTTACGCTTATTAGCCTTATAAAATGTTTAAAAAATTTCTATAAGGATTTTAGAACTATTAATAAAGTTTTAAAAATGTTTTGAAAAATTTTTAGTTTACAAAAAAACTTTAAACAAAAGCACTTGTTGGTATCACGCTCTAAGTATTCATTAAATCAGCATAAAAATAAGATATAAGTTTAGAGTGTTGGAGCTCGCGGCACGCAACACCATATGTAAATTTAGACGTGTGCACGGCTTTAAAATGTATTTTTTCTTAATAAATAGGCAAACAAAGCATAAGGTCGACCACCTTGGTGCACCACTTTGGAAACCCTACGGTCCATCACCTTGGAAGGTTACCGTTGAAGATAACCACGGCATCATGGACTACAAAACACGTTTATATAATACAAATGAAGGTAGTACACGTTCCAAACACGAAATTGAATAGCCTGTCAGTCAAATACATAATTTTAAACAATTATAAATAATAAAACGATACTCAATAGTTTTTTTTCTTTGTATAAGCAAAAATTTTTGCTATTTATATTATTGTAAATTATTTCACATACCAAAATACTTTTTGCTATTGCCGTCATTTTCAATAACATTTACCACACCAGGTTGTAAAACTGCTAAGACAGGAACATGATTTGGCAGAATTCCAAAGCTTCCACTAAAAGATGGAACATCTACTTGCTTGACGTTTGTGGCCTTATTGTAGTAAACCTATAAAAAAAACAGGGACGTAGCCAGGGGGGGGGGGGGTGGGACGGCCGCCCCCCCCCGAAACGGTCGGACAGGGGAAAAATAAGGATAGTGGTTGGACGGGGGGGAATGGCCGCACTCCTCCCCGAAGTGGTCGCCAGATAGTAAAATATGGGGGTTTTTAGAGACTAAAAATTCAAAATTTTCTAGCGCCTCGCTAATCGCTCGGCACCAAAACTATAAAATAATTTTAGTAACCCGATGGACCCCAAAAACCAAAAATTGTTCCGCTTCGCTTTGCTCAGCGGTCACTTTCTATAGTATACATACATATATACCTCGTTATTTATGTTGCCATATGCTAATGTTATTTAAAAGTTATTACAAAAAATTTTATAAATAATAAGTACTACACAGAAAAAAACAAACAATCATATTGTTTGATTTATGTACCTCCTCCCTCCTAAATTTTCCTGCCGCCTATAGCATTGGCTCGGATTTTTTCGTATAGGTAGGTACCCCAGAAAACATGGAGCCGAGATGCTGCTCATGTGCTTTGGTTTACAATGTGGGTTTAGCCAAGGGGTCTGAACTGTAACGTCTTGCCAAATTCCTTTTTTGTAAAATCCAGGCTCTGCCAATGTGTGCTTATGTAATTTTTAACTAAGAAAACATATGTTTTTACAGCTAAAAACATTGCATAATACATTATTAGATCGTAAAGAGTGTATTATACAGCTTTATCTACGTTTATCCCTGCTTTTTTAACCTTTTCAAAAAATTAGGGGAGCTCCGCCCCCCCCCCCCCCCCCCCCCAAAATTTCGGGGGGGGCGGACCCCCCCCCGAAATTTTTTTTTGTACTAAAATCCGCCCCCCCCAAAATGAAACTCTGGCTACGTCCCTGAAAAAACACAAAACATAGCAATAAGATGTGATGATCATGCAATGGTCAATGAATGCCTATGACATAAATGCAAATTGTGTAATCGCGATTAGAAAGGTGCTAGAAAATTTTGAAGTTTAAGCCTCTAGAAGAGACCAAATTCAAACACCTGTCGACATGTGTGGGCAGCCTCTCGGATTTCGGAGGGTATACCCGACCCCAGAAATTTGGAGAGGGGTCCCAAAATTTTTAAGCCGCCCAGGCCCAGCTACTATCTTTTTTTTTCTCTTATACTACACTGCAGAAAAAGTATAATTCTATAAACTTACAGCGCCAGGACAGGCGAATGTAAATATCATGTCCTGAGACTTGGCGGCAGCTGGGGCGGCTTCTGCAAAAGATCTGTTGGACCAGACTACACTTTTTCTTGACACTGCAGAAAATAGACGCCCGGCCAGTTTGGATGCCATTGTACCAACTTTCTTCTTTAAAAACTTACTAAAAGTACGCAAAAGTTAAAAAACTAAAAATGTGAATTATTTTTTGTATAGTTATATAACAATATTGTTAAAAAGTTTAAAAATAAAATTGCCGAGAGGGGAATTTTTTAAATGATAATATCATTTAAAAATTTAAAGGTACCAAAGGAGGGCAGAGAGGGGGATATGCAGACCTGTGCACAAACCGGTGCACTGCCCCCCGGGTTTAAACGGGGGGGGGACGAACAATTCCAAAACGGGGGGGACGGGGAGCAACTTTTTTGAAACGGAGGGGCAAGCAGGGAGAAAGAAAAAAAGAGAAAAAAAAGAAAGGAAAAGGGAAAAAAGGGACAAAAAAAGCGAAAAAAAAGTAAAAATACGTCTAAAATAGCTTAAAATGCATTGCAATAGGTTAAAAACTGCAAAAATTTCGCAATGATAATTGGTAAAAAATGGCATCATAATTTTTGGGTACTTTTTCATTTTTCTGCGGGGGGGTCAATAAAACGGGGGGGCAAATCCTCCAATAAAATGGGGGGCCAGTTTCAAACCGTGCACACGTCTGTGTGCACGGTCTGAAAATGCTATCCCGGAATATTAGTGGCTGTGCCCACCCCCCTCGCCCAAAAATGAAAAAGTACCCAAAAATTGTGGCGCCATTTTTAAACTATTATGACACTATCAATATCAACTCCAAATTTTTTGCAGTTTTTAGCTATTTCAATGCTTTTAAAGCCGTTTTAGACCTATTTTTACTTAAATTTTATCTTTTTTGTCATTTTGTTTCTTTATTTCCCCTGCTTGCTCCCCCCCCGTTTCAAAAAGTTCCCCACTGTGCCCCTGTTTTGGAATTGCTCCTTCCTTCCCCCCAAATACAACCCTAGGGGGGCGGGGCAGTGCACAGATGGATTTGAATATGACCCCTAAAATCTTGAATCTGCCGAATACCCTCGTCCCTAAAATTTAGGGGTACTGTGGACTGGAGACCCCCCTCCCTAAAATTTGGGAGGTCCCAGTCCCAGTACTAAAAACGCCGAAAATCCGGGAGGCTGCCCACCTACGGACCCAACCTTTTCCTCCTTCTCTAAATTTTTATTCATGGTTTTACGTTTACTCTTTTTTAAAAACAATTAATTTAATTAAAACTATCGTTGTACACGGTGTAACTTTTGTCTTCTACATTACGTTTTTCATTCAACATATCGTCTTCGGAAAGCTCGTTTTTTTTTAACATCTTGTCTTTTGGATGCAATTTTGCAAACGTATTTTTTAAAAACGAGGTTTTCGCCCAAAGTCATGGCCGTGCCGTACCCAGGATTTCAATTGAGGGATTTTTTGAAGGGTGCTTTATACGTGCCCAAAAGGGAGGTCTGGGAGGTAGGAACCCCCCTCCCCTAGAAATAGGGGGTGGGTGCATAGGTAAGCACGATTCCTGTAGCTAAGAAGGAAGTGGTTACCTGGGGTAAACCGTATTTTGAATTCTAAGATGGGGATCTGGACCTCCCTCCCTGTTTTTTTAGCAGTCGACCCGGGGTGAAAATTGAAACCTAGAGGGAGGTCACGGATCAGGTGGTGTCCATGTCTAATGTCCAAAGCATAGTTTTAGATCTTAATAACTTTAGTAATTGTTCTTTCTATAGGATAATATTACAGTTTAATAAAAAAAACCCAATATTCTACTCTAAATTGTGTAAAAACATTTATTATAAAAAAGTAGATGAATTTTTCTCAAAGAGGAGAAGGGGGTCAGATTTTAAATTTTAGAGGGGGGTCAGGGGTAAAAAATTCGGAAATTAGGGGGAGGAGGCCCCCTAGATTTTTGTTTAGTGGGGAAGGTCAAAATTTCGAGGCTAGCGGAATGGACCTTACCCTGCCCCAAACTTTTTCTCACCTATGGAAAGGGGATTGGTGGGATTAATATCCCCTTAAAGGTGCGGTGCGGAGTCAAACGTTTTGTCTTCGATTTTGATATTTTTTTTGTAAAAACCTTACCCCTGCCCTCAGCCTCAATAGCCCACAATTTTTTTTAAAATATCCCCAGTGGTTTATGAGTTATGACCATACAAAAGCACGGGGGAAGGTTGGGGGGTTAACCCCCCCCAAATTCTGAGAAGGGGGGTTTAACCCCTCCCCCCCACTCAGAAGTGGGGGGAAAGGTTAACCCCTCAATTTTGGAAAAATGAAGAAGAAAATGTCTTTAAAATGACTTCTAACTGTCTCCAAACCATAGGTGGGCAGCCTCTCGGAGTTTTGGGGGGGGGGGGGGGGGGGTCAAATGTTAGGCGGGGTGTCCAGTAAGACCCAAATTTTAAGGGGGGGGGGTACCCAATATTTCCGCGCTTCCTTAAAATGAGCTTAAAACGCGTAAAAAAACGTAAAACAAGCTTATAAATGCTTTAAAACTGTGTAAAAATTAAAATAAGATCTTATTGCAATTTATAAATTTTATTTTTTTAATACTTTTAATAAAAATGTGCAGTGGAGCAGTCAGGATTTCATTTCGGGGGCGTCAGTCTGGGGAGGGGAGAAAAAGTGTTGTCAAAGCGGCGCGAAGCGCTGCCGCCTGCGCCGCGTAGCGGCGCCAGCCGACGCGAAGCGTCGGCCGGGGGGTCTGGGGGGTGTCCCCCCAGCCGCCGGAGGCGAAAATTTTTTAAAATATATACTAAAAACGGCTTAAAAATCGTCTCCTGGTGATCGCGTGAACATACCTTTTACTTTTGTTTTTTTACCTAATTTCTACATAATTTTCTGTGATCTTAAAAATTCAGTCAGGGGGTTCGGGGGGAACAATGCCCCTCGGAGGAGAAAATTTATAATTTGAGGCGCTAAAATACACTAGAAATTTTAATTCCAAATGATAGTAATTACAAAATTTAAGGTTTTTTATAGCTATACTATACATTTATAACATGTGTTTAAAACGTTAAAAAAAGATAATAGTGTTTTATAGTAGTTTTATTAAACATGTATGCCTTAACTACTGAATGGGATAATCGATTTGAAATTGAAAAACTAAGATAAATTGCCAATTTAAACTGCCCGGGTAGCAGGGAAATTTAAACTGCCCGCGTAGCAGGGGAATTTAAAAGTAATAAAAGGTAATAAACGGGAAAATAAGGTAATAAACACTCCGCGCGAAGCGCGGAAAAATTTTTTAGTCCTTTTATAACACTTAAAAAATTTTTCATTGGGAGGCGAATTCGGGGGGGGGTGTCCCCGACTACCCCAAATTTAAGGAGGGGTGTCAGCAAAATCCGAAATTTTGGGGGGTATAACCCCCCCAACCCCCCCTGCCCACCTATGCTCCAAACTTAAGTTTTGAGATCAAAATGAATGTTTTAAACAATAAAAAGCTCAAAAATGCTATAAAAAGGACTTTTCCACCTAAAATTAGCGTTTTTTACCTATTTTTCCTTCAAAATCGAAAACGATATGGGTAAATGCACTCCAGAAAAAAAACGATATGGGTATTTTGTGTTTCTTGGATTTTAACCCCCCCTAATTTAGGGTTTAACCCCTCCCCACTCCGGACCAACTTGCCCATGTATGGTTATGACCCTCAAAAATGGCGTTTTTTGACAATTCTGTACTTGAAAGATTGCTTAATCTCAATGGGTATAACGAGTTACGTATACGAATTACAGACCTGTGCACGGTCTGAAAATACCCCCCGTTTTATTGGAGGATTTGCCCCCCCAACATATCGTCTTCGGAAAGCTCGTTTTTTTTTAACATCTTGTCTTTTGGATGCAATTTTGCAAACGTATTTTTTAAAAACGAGGTTTTCGCCCAAAGTCATGGCCGTGCCGTACCCAGGATTTCAATTGAGGGATTTTTTGAAGGGTGCTTTATACGTGCCCAAAAGGGAGGTCTGGGAGGTAGGAACCCCCCTCCCCTAGAAATAGGGGGTGGGTGCATAGGTAAGCACGATTCCTGTAGCTAAGAAGGAAGTGGTTACCTGGGGTAAACCGTATTTTGAATTCTAAGATGGGGATCTGGACCTCCCTCCCTGTTTTTTTAGCAGTCGACCTGGGGGTGAAAATTGAAACCTAGAGTGAGCTCACGGATCAGGTGGTGTCCATGTCTAATGTCCAAAGCATAGTTTTAGATCTTAATAACTTTAGTAATTGTTCTTTCTATAGGATAATATTACAGTTTAATAAAAAAAACCCAATATTCTACTCTAAATTGTGTAAAAACATTTATTATAAAAAAGTAGATGAATTTTTCTCAAAGAGGAGAAGGGGGGTCAGATTTTAAATTTTAGAGGGGGGTCAGGGGTAAAAAATTCGGAAATTAGGGGGAGGAGGCCCCCTAGATTTTTGTTTAGTGGGGAAGGTCAAAATTTCGAGGCTAGCGGAATGGACCTTACCCTGCCCCAAACTTTTTCTCACCTATGGAAAGGGGATTGGTGGGATTAATATCCCCTTAAAGGTGCGGTGCGGAGTCAAACGTTTTGTCTTCGATTTTGATATTTTTTTTGTAAAAACCTTACCCCTGCCCTCAGCCTCAATAGCCCACAATTTTTTTTTAAAATATCCCCAGTGGTTTATGAGTTATGACCATACAAAAGCACGGGGGAAGGTTGGGGGGTTAACCCCCCCAAATTCTGAGAAGGGGGGTTTAACCCCTCCCCCCCCACTCAGAAGTGGGGGGAAAGGTTAACCCCTCAATTTTGGAAAAATGAAGAAGAAAATGTCTTTAAAATGACTTCTAACTGTCTCCAAACCATAGGTGGGCAGCCTCTCGGATTTTTGGGGGGGGGGTCAAATTTTAGGGGGGGTGTCCAGTAAGACCCAAATTTTAAGGGGGGGGGTGTACCCAATATTTCCGCGCTGCCTTAAAATGAGCTTAAAACGCGTAAAAAAACGTAAAACAAGCTTATAAATGCTTTAAAACTGTGTAAAATTAAAATAAGATCTTATTGCAACTTATAAATTTTATTTTTTTAATACTTTTAATAAAAATGTGCAGTGGAGCAGTCAGGATTTCATTTCGGGGGCGTCAGTCTGGGGGAGGGGAGAAAAAGTGTTGTCAAAGCGGCGCGAAGCGCTGCCGCCTGCGCCGCGTAGCGGCGCTAGCCGACGCGAAGCGTCGGCCGGGGGGTCTGGGGGGGGTGTCCCCCCAGCCGCCGGAGGCGAAAATTTTTTAAAATATATACTAAAAACGGCTTAAAAATCGTCTCCTGGTGATCGCGTGAACATACCTTTTACTTTTGTTTTTTTACCTAATTTCTACATAATTTTCTGTGATCTTAAAAATTCAGTCAGGGGGTTCGGGGGGAACAATGCCCCTCGGAGGAGAAAATTTATAATTTGAGGCGCTAAAATACACTAGAAATTTTAATTCCAAATGATAGTAATTACAAAATTTAAGGTTTTTTATAGCTATACTATACATTTATAACATGTGTTTAAAACGTTAAAAAAAGATAATAGTGTTTTATAGTAGTTTTATTAAACATGTATGCCTTAACTACTGAATGGGATAATCGATTTGAAATTGAAAAACTAAGATAAATTGCCAATTTAAACTGCCCGGGTAGCAGGGAAATTTAAACTGCCCGCGTAGCAGGGGAATTTAAAAGTAATAAAAGGTAATAAACGGGAAAATAAGGTAATAAACACTCCGCGCGAAGCGCGGAAAAATTTTTTAGTCCTTTTATAACACTTAAAAAATTTTTCATTGGGAGGCGAATTCGGGGGGGGGGGTGTCCCCGACTACCCCAAATTTAAGGAGGGGTGTCAGCAAAATCCGAAATTTTGGGGAGGGGATAACTGCCCCACCCCCCCTGCCCACCTATGCTCCAAACTTAAGTTTTGAGATCAAAATGAATGTTTTAAACAATAAAAAGCTCAAAAATGCTATAAAAAGGACTTTTCCACCTAAAATTAGCGTTTTTTACCTATTTTTCCTTCAAAATCGAAAACGATATGGGTAAATGCACTCCAGAAAAAAAACGATATGGGTATTTTGTGTTTCTTGGATTTTAATCCCCCCTAATTTAGGGTTTAACCCCTCCCCACTCCGGACCAACTTGCCCATGTATGGTTATGACCCTCAAAAATGGCGTTTTTTTGACAATTCTGTACTTAAAAGATTGCTTAATCTCAATGGGTATAACGAGTTACGTATACAAATTATAGACCTG
>JASAMX010016345.1:0-24519 GCA_030248175.1 Microlaimidae sp. YZB2_3
TTATAGTTAGTGCGGTGCAGTTGCGTGTAACAAAGTTTACCTACGTTCTCTAATAGTTGGCGCGATGCCGTGCGCCAATGATTGCAACTGTAATTTTTAAGTAAAAATAATAATAATAAGAAGACGATGAACATGAATTACAAAATTTACTCACGTTCTCTAAATATGGTTGGCGCGGTGCCGTGGTTTAATTTAGTGTGGCACCCCCGCGCCACCCATGATTGGAATTATTTTTTTGAAATATAAATAAAAAAAGAAAAAAAAAGATGATAAACATGAATTACAAAATTTACCAGGTGCTCTAGTTATAGTTGTCGCGGTGCCGTGGGGCTACGGCAATGGGCGCTTCCGCGCCACCGATGGTTGCAATTTTTTTGTTGGAATAAAAAAATTAGAAGAAGGAGATGATGAACATAAATTACAAATTTTATCCAGATTTTCTGATTATAGTTGGTGTGGTACCGCAGGGTTAAATCGCCACGTGAACGATTAAGGGTTGGTTCATACTTATGTAAAACCGTCTTTTGGACAAAGTACAAATGACGTTTTTACATACGTTTATACACTGTGTTTGTCGTTTGGACTTTGTCCAAAGGACATTTTTACATGAATCAACCCTAAAAATATTGATTTTAAGATAATGAGCGTTAGAATTATAATAATAAATAGAAGAAGATGAACATAAATTACTAAAAATTTTCCCAACGTTCTCTTATTATAGTGTGCTGTGATGCTGTGGGTGCCGTGGGGCTAAACCGAGGCGTGGCGCTTCCGCGCCTTTGACACATTATTTTTTTTAATAAAACTTTGAATTAAATTTGTCATCAGTAAAGTAAGAATGAAAAAATTACTCTGTTGTTTTCGCCGTTTTCCGCGCGGTTGAAGCAGATGGTGCTGGGAACGGGTTCGGTTTCTGCCACCAATTAAAACTGGTCTGCTTTTTTTTGCAGTTTCTATGAGGGACTGTTCGTTGTCTGCTCTGTACAATCCTTATTGTTGTCAAAAGGCTGTTATTGTGCGGTTGGGAGTTTTTATTTGTATATTTTTTCAATTTACGATTTTGATCAATAAATCGATAGCAAGGACCTAAATGAAAAAAGTGGCTCCTAAGAAAGTTGCGTAATTTTTTCTTCTTTTTGAATAGTCGCATGTTTATTTTTGATCAATCAGTAACGAAGGAGAAATATCGATTTTAAGAATTGAGCGTTAAATAATAAGAAGAAGAAGGAGATGAACATGAATCTCAAAGTTTACCCACGTTCTCTAATTATGGTTGGCGCGGCGCCACGAGGTTAAATCGCCCCGTGGTGCTCCCGTGGATTAAAATATACAACTAATTAAATATGTGTTAATAATATTATAATATTCATTTAATTTAATTTCAAAACAAATGTAATAGAATTTTATTGTTTCTATTTCATGTATTTACATACTTTTTTTGCATAATTTGCATACTTTTTAGGTAACGATTTCTGTAACAGTTTGTTTTTGCGTTTTGTGTGCGTGTGTATGTTTGTAGGTAATTTGTAATTATTCTGTCATGTAACAACACCAGGGGTATGTTGTTCTTATTCAACCTTAAATTATGCCTTCACTAGTCCTGCGTTTTTGCAAATATAATAATAAATAATAATAAATGAAATAATGTAAAGAAATTTACCAGTGGCATTATTGTATGTGTTTGCTAGTAATATCAAGAATGCATGCATTCTCGGCAAGGTTCCCTGGAACTTCAAATTTTATAGATACTTAGCGGAGCTTTGGAGTTTGAAGTTCCTTGAATTTTGAAGCTTTAGGTGGAGTTTCGTCTATTCTACCCTATCCCCCGCGATTTAAAGCGGTTTTTCTCTTTTAGCGACGGAATCTGACGCTCCACCTTTTTAAAGAACAATTTAAAGCTTGTTTAAACTTGATGTTTGAAATTATCCTTATTTTCAGGATAATTTTTATTGTTTTATAAAATTGGAAAAAAATAATTTTAAAAATTTTCTGACAAAATAATTTATGGCATTACTTAAGGAGCACTGTCACAAATCAAATTCCTATAACGCCCGAACCGGACTGCTCCTTTAATACCAAACCTACCTAACTCAACTTTAGTATTTAGAGTGCTCCACTACAAGGCTACAACATTTTTAAATTTCAGCTGAATCGGTTCAGTATTAAAGGAGCAGTCCGGTTCGGGCGTTATAGGAATTTGATTTGTGACAGTGCTCCTTTAATTATTCATAAAAACACCAAGAAATAGAGTGGAGCCCGAAGCATTGAGCTCGGAGCCCCAAAGCTCCGTGTTCATGGGAACATTACTAGAAATATCAATAGTGTTTCCAAACGTATATTAAATTTTAGACCGAGGATACATCGTTTGTGCTGGTTTTCTTTTACATGCACCAATGCATTCAGCGAAAACTTCAACCAGAAGGGCTTACAATACAACACTTCAAATTGAAGATTGCAACTTCCGTAAAAAATTACAGCTCTCGCATTATTTCCGCCTCAGAAAGTCGTAGGCGTTTTGGAGGAGTTTTTAATCAGAAATCGACATAAATTAGAATTTGATATATAAATCAGGATATATTCTCGAGACCAAGCAGTTGCGGATCGCATGAAGGATAATTTTAGATAAATCGATGGTACAAACACTATATAAAAATATATATACCACCAGAAAAAAATAGGTTTTAAAGGATAATAGGGTAGTGCATTTAATTTCGGCACTTTTCCCAATTGGGCATTTTTAATTTTGGACTATATCTTTGGTAATCCTGGACGGAATACGACGTTTGATAGTTCAAATGAGAGCTAATTATATGTAGATGACTGTCGTGAGCTTTTTATTTGTTATGTTATGATACTTCATCTGAAAAAGTGTGATTTATAATTAAAAAAAATTGTTACTCGTTTTAGAACATGGGCATTTCATGATTACGCAATGGTATAGGTTTAAAAATTAAACTGTCCTGGTAAAATTTAGTCTATTTTCCGAATTTTTAGTCCCCGTGGTTCTACGTTGCGTCTGTGGTGAGCAATCGTTATAAAATAAAATAGTGTAATTTCGGCACACTATTGCTGTAGGTAAAAACGGATTGAATTTAGTGGTCGGGTGTTAAATTGTAGTTGTAAATAGGTAAAAGACAACGTTGAAATGTGTAAGAGTCATAGCACTGCACTTAAACTCGATTAAAGGGGTATTTTTAAAAGGTGCGGTCGAAAATACATGCACTTTCTCCGTAAATTTTCCTCATTTTGATACCATTTAGCATTTTAGCTGTGACTTTTTGCCAGTTACACGTTGAACAACAAGTAAAAGCTTCAATTAAAGAAAACTGTATTGGAGATAATGATAGGCTTTTAAATTTTTGAAAATGATGATTTTTTTTTACGGAGAAACAATTGATTGTTTGTAAAGTGCAGAAATTAAATGCATACATTTAATTTTGGCACTTTTCCAGTTTTTTAAAAAAACTTGATTTAATTAAGTAAAAAAACAACTTTCGTACAATGAATTTTTTATGACGCAACGCAGTATCGTAAAAGCTTTGAAATGAGCTATCAAACATGAAAATCAGGCCATACAGTGAAAAGTGACATTGGAAAAACGAAAAAGTGCCGAAATTAAATGCACTACTCCTAATTTACTTAATTTTCTTTAAATTTTTTAAATGTTGAATCTTGTTTTTTGGATATTTAAAAATATTTAGATACATTGTTTTAAAACGCGTCGGCGAAATGTCGCAATAAAGAAATAGCATGAAATCAGAAGAAAATTTAATATTATCGACAATAACATTGGCTGCTTGTTTAGCAATTTAAAATTCGTTAATTTTTGTTTTAACTTTCTTAAAACAAGAAAAAAACTATTTATACCAGGAAAATGTTTTTTTATCAATCGCGATTCGATCAAAAATTAAATACTTTGGTTTTTTTTTTGTGAAACACTTTTATAATAAACAAAAAATATATGTTTTCTAAAGAACATGGTATAGTCTACTAATTTCGTTTAAAAATTCTCTTTTCAATATTATATTCATGTAATTAGAAACATTTTTTGTAACTGAGTCGGCGAAACGTCGCATCGGCCAAACGGTCCCGCTCCGGGGGTGAAATGATCGTCGGAATAAAAGTCGTCAGCGAAAATAGTCGTCGGCGAATTGTCGTCGGCGTAATGTACGGTTATGTAATGTAATGTACACCATGGTTAAAGCATAGACCTCTGGGGCGAGTCCACTAAAAGCGGACTTGGAACGTGCCAAGATAGCCTGGTTCAAATAGCCCCCAACTAGAGGCTTTTAATATCATTGGCGGAAATTTTTTAGGAAATGATGAAAGTTGATGGGTGGAACTTTTTCAGTCAACTCTTGTTGAAAAAAGATTTTCCGCGTAAAAAACATTCGCAGAAAAAAATTTGAAAATATTTCTTTGGAAGTAAAGTTAAAAAATGAGTTTAACTAAAAATGTTCATTTTAAATAGAAAATCAATACCTTTTTTATAAAAAAAAAATTTGTGATTTTTTTAAACTTTATTTTATTAATATATTTTGTGATGCTAAATTATTATGGTATTAAACCGATCTAAACAATTAGGTGCTAAAAGAGCCTTTTTACTTGTTAAAAGTTGTGCTTGTTTAGCCAGAGGTTTGTTGCCACGCGGTTGCGTGCCAACAAAACCCCAGGCTTCGGCCTACATTACAGTGTAGTGTACAGGTTTTATTAAAATTACAGTTTAAATTAAATTAGTTTATAATCACCGATACCAATAATATCCCGTTTAGCTTATAGTCATGTTTCTATACAATAAATTTATTAACATATACAGTTTATTTTATTTTTTGTTTATAAATTTGTTTCGTAAATTATTTCGAGCATTTGGGGCGCCTCAAATAGCACGTTGTTTCAACGCCAGGCTATCTTGGACGTTTCTTAAGCTCGCTTTTGGGATCACCTCTAGGGCCGGTCCACTAAACACGTGCTGACTAGGTGCTACACTGGTACGTTCTTTAAAACTTTTGATAATGTTTTAATTTCTGGGTTTTTTCCCCAAAAATCTTATATAACTCTTTTTTTCGTATGGCATAAATTGATATTTTTATTAATTTTACGCATATTTGTTAGAAATGCAAGCTAATCAGGCAATAACTCCTAGTTAAGGGTTAGAAAAACTCCTAACTATGTTAAAGTTTTTTTTGATTTTGTTTAAAATAAATATGCATAAAATTGTTTAAATATTGATTTATCTCATTTAAACAAAGACTCCCATAAGATTTCCTGAGAAAAAACACAACAAATAAAACATTATTAAGAGTTTTAAACAATGTCCTAATATAACACCCAGTCAGCACGCGTTTAGTGGACCGGCCCTAGAGGTGATCCCAAAAGCGGCCTTAGAACGTGCCAAGATAGCCTGGCGTTGAAACAACGTGCTATTTGAGCACCCAAATGCTCGAAATAATTTACGAAACAAATTTATAAACAAAAAATAAAATAAACTGTATATGTTAATAAATTTATTGTATATATAGAAACATGACTATAAGCTAAACGGGATATTATTGGTATCGGTGATTATAAACTAATTTAATTTAAACTGTAATTTTAATAAAACCTGTACACTACACTGTAATGTAGGCCGAAGCCTGGGGTTTTGTTGGCACGCAACCACGTGGCAACAAACCTCTGGCTAAACAAGCACAACTTTCAACAAGATAAAAAGGCTCTTTTAGCACCTAATTGTTTAGATCGGTTTAATACCATAATAATTTAGCATCACAAAATATATTAATAAAATAAAGTTTAAAAAAATCACAAATTTTATATAAAAAAGGTATTAAATTTATCTTAAAATGAACATTTTTAGTTCAATTCATTTTTTAACTTTACTTCCAAAGAAATATTTTCAAATTTTTTTCTGCAATGTTTTTTACGCGGAAAATCTTTTTTTCAACAAGAGTTGACTGAAAAAGCTCCGCCCATCAACTTTAATTAGTTCCTCAAAAAATTTCTGCCAATGATATTAAAAGCCTCTAGTTGGGTGCTATTTAAACACCCAGGCTATCTTGGCACCTTCCAAGTCCGCTTTTAGTGGACTCGCCCCAGGGGTCTATGCTTTAACCATGGTGTACATTACATTACATAACCGTACATTACGCCGACGACAATTCGCCGACGACTATTTCGCTGACGACTTTTATTCCGACGATCATTTCACCCCCGGAGCGGGACCGTTTGGCCGATGCGACGTTTCGCCGACGCAGTTGCAAAAAATGTTTCTAATTACACGAATATAATATTGAAAAGAGAATTTTTAAACGAAATTAGTAGACTATACCATGTTCTTTAGAAAACATATATTTTTGTTTATTATAAAAGTGTTTCACAAAAAAAAAACCAAAGTATTTAATTTTTGATCGAATCGCGATTGATAAAAAAACATCTTCCTGGTATAAATAGTTTTTTTCTTGTTTTAAGAAAGTTAAAACAAAAATTAACGAATTTTAAATTGCTAAACAAGCAGCCAATGTTATTGTCGATAATATTAAATTTTCTTCTGATTTCATGCTATTTCTTTATTGCGACATTTCGCCGACGCGTTTTAAAACAATGTATCTAAATATTTTTAAATATCCAAAAAACGATTGATTTAAAAAATTTAAAGAAAATTAAGTAAATTAGGAGTAGTGCATTTAATTTCGGCACTTTTTCGTTTTTCCAATGTAACTTTTCACTGTATGGCCTGATTTTCATGTTTGATAGCTCATTTCAAAGCTTTTACGATACTGCGTTGCGTCATAAAAAATTCATTGTACGAAAGTTGTTTTTTACTTAATTAAATCAAGTTTTTTTAAAAATGGAAAAGTGCCGAAATTAAATGTATGCATTTAATTTCGGCACTTTACAAACAATCAATTGTTTCTCCGTAAAAAAAAATCATCATTTTCAAAAATTTAAAAGCCTATCATTATCTCCAGACAGTTTTCTTTATTGAAGCTTTTACTTGTTGTTCAACGTGTAACTGGCAAAAAGTCACAGCTAAAATGCTAAATGGTATCAAAATGAGGAAAATTTAGGAAAAAAGTGCATTTAATTTCGGCACTTTTTAAAAATACCCCCTTAATCGAGTTTAAGTGCAGTGCTATGACTCCTACACATTTCAACGTTGTCTTTTAACTAATATTACAACTACAATTTAACACACGACCACTAAATTGAACCCGTTTTTACCTACAGCAATAGTGTGCCGAAATTACACTATTTTATTTTATAACGATTGCTCACCACAGACGCAACGTAGAACCACGGGGACTAAAAATTCGGAAAATAGACTAAATTTTACCAGGACAGTTTAATTTTTAAACCAATTCATTGCGTGCGTAATCATGAAATGCCCATGTTCTAAAAACGAGTAACAATTTTTTTTAATTATAAATCACACACTTTCAGATGAAGTATCATAACATAACAAATAAAAAGCTCACGACAGTCATCTACATATAATTAGCTCTCATTTGAGCTATCAAACGTCGTATTCCGTCCAGGATTACCAAAGATATAGTCCAAAATTAAAAATGCCCAATTGGGAAAAGTGCCGAAATTAAATGCACTACCCTATTATCCTTTAAAACCTATTTTTTACTGGTGGTATAAATATTTTTATATAGTGTTTGTACCATCGATTTATCTAAAATTATCCTTCATGCGATCCGCAACTGCTTGGTCTCGAGAATATATCCTGATTTATATATCAAATTCTGATTTATGTCGATTTCTGATTAAAAACTCCTCCGAAACGCCTACAACTTTCTGAGGCGGAAATAATGCGAGAGCTGTAATTTTTTACGGAAGTTGCAATCTTCAATTTGAAGTGTTGTATTGTAAGCCCTTCTGGTTGAAGTTTTCGCTGAATGCATTGGTGCATGTAAAAGAAAACCAGCGCAAACGATGTATGCTCGGTCTAAAATTTAATATACGTTTGGAAACACTATTGATATTTCTAGTAATGTTCCCATGAACACGGAGCTTTGGGGCTCCGAGCTCAATGCTTCGGGCTCCACTCTATTTCTTGGTGTTTTGATGAATAATTAAAGGAGCACTGTCACAAATCAAATTCCTATAACGCCCGAACCGGACTGCTCCTTTAATACTGAACCGATTCAGCTGAAATTTAAAAATGTTGTAGCCTTGTAGTGGAGCACTCTAAATACTAAAGTTGAGTTAGGTAGGTTTGGTATTAAAGGAGCAGTCCGGTTCGGGTGTTATAGGAATTTGATTTGTGACAGTGCTCCTTTAAGTAATGCGATAAATTATTTTGTCAGAAAAGTTTTAAAATTATTTTTTTCCAATTTTATAAAACAATAAAAATTAGTCCTGAAAATAAGGATAATTTCAAACATCAAGTTTAAACAAGCTTTAAATTGTTCTTTAAAAAGGTGGAGCGTCAGATTCCGTAGCTAAAAAGGGAGCCCCGCTTTAAATGGCCGGGTATAGGGTAGAATAGACGAAACTCCACCCTAAAGCTTCAAAATTCAAGGAACTTCAAACTCCAAAGCTCCGCTGCGGAGCTCTAAAACTTGAAGTTCCAGGGAACTTTACCAAGAATGCATGCATTCTTGATATTACTAGCAAACACATACAATAATGCCACTGGTAAATTTCTTTACATTATTCATTTATTATTATTTATTATTATATTTGCAAAAACGCAGGAGTAGTGAAGGCATAATTTAAGATGCAATAAGAACACATACCCCTGGTGTTGTTACATGACAGAATAATTACAAATTACCTACAAACATACACACGCACACAAAACGCAAAAACAAACTGTTACAGAAATCGTTACCTAAAAAGTATGCAAATTATGCAAAAAAAAGTATGTAAATACATGAAAGAGAAACAATGACATTCTATTACATTTGTTTTGATATTAAATTAAATGAATATTATAATATTATTAACACATATTTAATTAGTTGTATATTTTAATCCACGGGAGCACCACGGGGCAATTTAGCCCCGCGGCGCCGCGCCAACCATAATTAGAGAACGTGGGTAAATTTTGAAATTCATGTTCATCTCCTTCTTCTTTTTCTTTTTATTATTATTATTCTAACGTCCAATTCTTAAAATCGATATTCCTCCTTCGTTACTGATTGATCAAAAATAAACATGGGCTCTTTAGAAAGAAGAAAAAATTACGCAACTTTCTTAGGAGCCACTTTTTTCATTTAGGTCCTTGCTATCGATTTATTGATCAAAATAGTAAATTGAAAAAATATACAAATAAAAACTCCCAACCGCACAATAACAGCCTTTTGACAACAATAAGGATTGTACAGAGCAGACAACGAACAGTCCCTCATAGAAACTGCAAAAAAAAGCAGACCAGATTTAATTGGTGGCAGAAACCGAACCAGTTCCCAGCACCATCTGCTTCAACCGCGCGGAAAACGGCGAAAACAACAGAGTAATTTTTTCATTCTTACTTTACTGATGACAAATTTAATTCAAAGTTTTATTAAAAAAAATAATGTGTCAAAGGGGCGGAAGCGCCACGCCTCGGTTTAGCCCCACGGCACCCACAGCATCACAGCACACTATAATAAGAGAACGTTGGGAAAATTTTTAGTAATTTATGTTCATCTTCTTCTATTTATTATTATAATTCTAACGCTCATTATCTTAAAATCAATATTTTTAGGGTTGATTCATACTTATGTAAAAATGTCCTTTGGACAAAGTCCAAACGACAAACACAGCGTATAAACGTATGTAAAAACGTCATTTTTACTTTGTCCAAAAGACGGTTTTACATAAGTATGAACCAACCCTTAATCGTTCACGTGGCGATTTAACCCTGCGGTACCACACCAACTATAATCAGAAAATCTGGATAAAATTTGTAATTTATGTTCATCATCTCCTTCTTCTAATTTTTTTATTCCAACAAAAAAATTGCAATCATCGGTGGCGCGGGAGCGCCCATTGCGATTTAGCCCCACGGCACCGCGACAACTATAACTAGAGCACCTGGTAAATTTTGTAATTCATGTTTATCATCTTTTTCTTTTTATTATTATTTATATTTCAAAAAATATAATTCCAATCATCGGTGGCGCGGGGGTGCCACACTGCAATTTAAACCACGGCACCGCGCCAACTATATTTAGAGAACGTGAGTAAATTTTGTAATTCATGTTCATCATCTTCTTATTATTATTATTTTTACTTTAAAAATTATAGTTGCAATCATTGGCGCACGGCATCGCGCCAACTATATTTAGAGAACGTAGGTAAACTTTGTCTAGCGCAACTGCACCGCACTAACTATAATTAAACAACGTGGGTAAATTTTGTAATTTAAATTCATCTTCTTCTTTTTATTATTTTTTATTTAAAAAAGTATATCTCGGCAACGGAATGATTATAAACATATGTTATTGCGTAGCTAAAACTATAGTTTATTAGGCTATTTTTTTATTTAATTCAAAAAAAGTAGTAGACTAGCCTTGAAAAATACTCTAAGAATAGAGCAGGAAAAAGGGGTGATTTTTCCCCGGGCGTATGTTTAGACAGAAAAAATGTGGACTAGGCTGAGATGGACATTATGTGGACTATAGGAAATTTGCATTTGGTTTGGGCAGCTGTTCACTAAATAAAAATTTCTACCATATGATAATGATTTGTTTATACATTGATCTAATCACACAGCACTGTTGCATTTTTTTTAGTTTGATGAAATGTCAATTTAAAAAATCATACTCACAGCAATGTTTGACAAGCGCGAAATCGCCACTTTTTCAATTAGAAGGTTATATTTGTACGTGTAAGAAAGAAATATAAATTTGAAAACCTGGCGATTTCGCGCTTGTCAAAGATTGCTGTGAGTATGATTTTTTCAATTGACATTTCATCAAACTAAAAAAATATGCAACAGTTCTGTGTGATTAGATCAATGTATAAACAAATCATTATCATATGGTAAAAATTTTTATTTAGTGAGCAGCTGCCCAAATCAAATGCAAATTTCCTATAGTCCACATAAAAAGAGTACTTTGAATTGTTTTGCGAAGCGCTTTCTAAAGTAAGCGACACAAACCTGCCTGTGATCTCATGCGGAGATTTTAATATTACTGAAAAATTTTGGCATGAGATTGAGACTTACGCAGCAAACGATTTTTTTGCAAATTTATATTCGAACGTTTTTATCCAGAAGTCATTTACGCAATTAGTACAAAAACCCACGAGAGAATTAAATTTTTTGGATTTAGTATTATGCAACCAAGATTGTCATAAAAATCAGTGAGTGAAGGTTTGAACTTTTTTTTAAAGTGGCCGAAGTTAAGGCGCGTGCCATTTATTTCGGCCACCTACAAAAAACTGGCCATAACTATTGCTTAAACGAACAATAAAAATTTCTAAAGGTTGCAAATTTACCCTTAGGTATTGTTCTTGGTACATATAACTTAATTTTTCCCGTTTGCGACCTTTAATAGTTATTAGCAAGACTTTAAATAATTATGTCAAAACCTTAAAAAAAACAAGTTTTAATAACTTGTATTTTTTGTTCAATTTTATTTTTGGTTTAAAAAACGTAAAAACAAAGTCAAACGAGCAAAAAAAATTCTTAATAAATACGGTAGTACAATAATATTTAAAAACAGCAAAAACGGCAGGTTCTTTCACCTAAATTTTAAGGTGGCCGAAATTAACGGAATCTTCAAATGCGCAGTTAGTTAAACGCATTGAAAAATGATTTTGAAGAAAATATCAAAACATGAAAATTTTAAACTTTGAGCATTAAATAGAAGATATTTTAAGGTTATATATTGTTTCGTTCTAAATTTGATGCAGTTTAAACACAAAGCAAAAATTAAGAAAATCATAAAAAAATCACTTTTTGTATGAAAATGTTGATAATGTAGAATAATAAAAATAAAAAACTTTTGCAAAAACACTTTATTCAACATTAATCCAGTTACTTTTATGCTAGTTCTTTTGTGTTTTAAAAATAAGCCAATTTTCTAACACCCTAAATTGGTGGCCGAAATTAAGGCGTGGCCGAAATTAATTCAGTTACCCTAGGTAGGCTCCGTTATCGTTAAAAGACCCGCAAACTTAACACCCGTGTTTTGGCTGTGCTTCACAGATAGATAAGCTTGCTAACTGTGAATCCCATTTACCGCAACCGTACAAATGTTAAATCAAAAAAACATTGCATCCCATCGATTCTTCGTTACAAGTTCTATCTATGTTCTGAATTTCAAGTTATATAGATTTTATTTGGCCGAGTTATAATTTTCTAACACCCTAAATTGGTGGCCGAAATTAAGGCGTGGCCGAAATTAATTCAGTTACCCTATAGGTTCGTTAAAAGACCCGCAAACTTAACACCCGTGTTTTGGCTGTGCTTCACAGTATAAGCTTGCTAACTGTGAATCCCATTTACCGCAACCGCACAAATGTTAAATCAAAAAAACATTGCATCCCATCGATTCTTCGTTACAAGTTCTATCTATGTTCTGAATTTCAAGTTATATAGATTTTATTTGGCCGAGTTATAATTGTTTTAAATAAAATTTGCATATACGTTATGATCGACCGCACAACTTGTCAGATCACAAAATCGTGATTATTAATCTATTCTCCGATGTCAGTTGTATTTATGTTTCGAATTTCAAGTCATATAAATTTTATTAGGCCGAGTTATAATTGTTTTAAATAAAATTTGCATATACGTCATGATCGACCACTCAATTTGTCAGTTCACAACATTGTGATTATCAATCGATTCTCCGTTGTCAGTTGTATCTATGTCTTTAATTTCAATTCATATAAATTTTATTCAGCTGAGTTATGTGGCTTTAAATAAAATTTGCATGCGTTATGATTGACCGCACAATTTGTCAGATCACAAAATCGTGATAATCAATCGATTCTCCGTTGTCAGTTGTATCGATGTTCCAAATTTCTAGATTTTATTCGGCCAGGTTATAATTCTTTTAGTTAAAATTAGCATATACGTCAAGATCGACCACCCAATTTGTAAAATCACAAAATCGTGATTATCAATCGATTTTCCGTTGTCAGTTGTATCTATATTCCGAATTTTAAGTCATATAAATTTATTTGGCCTATTTATAATTGTTGTAAATAAAATTTTCGTATACGTCATGATTGACCGCACAATTTTTCAAATCACAAAATCGTGATTATCAATCGATTTTCCGTTTATGTTCCAAATTTCAACTTATATAGAGTTGATTCAGCCGAGTTATTTAAAATCAAAGAAAGCGTTAGGAAGTTACTTACTGACTCACACACTTACTCACTTACTTACTGATCTGAAAATAATATCCGGCGGAATTATTTTGGCCCACCATCTTAGTCGAGTCTTCATTGCTTTTTTTTGTGTTAAAATTTTTCTTTGTGTTAAAATTAAATCAGCCATTTATTTTTGCCATAAAACAGTAGATAAAACTTTTGACAAAATTATCCTGAGCTATTAGTTCCAATCCAAGTTTGTTTTTGCTTTTGTAAAAAACTATTGGTGAATTTAACCTGGACTTCTTATCAACTGTAGGAATTTCTGTGTGCACGGCATACTTGTAAAATATACAAAAAATATTTTCGACAGTACAATAAGTTTAACAATGTACATAACTGACGAAAAGGAGACTGTTTTTGTTTTAAAGATCATGTATTGCAATGAACATGTAATAATTGTGTCTCTGACTTATTTTAATTAGATGTAGTGAATCACGATACATAATAAACTAATTTATTTGATTTATTACTGATTTCCTCGCATCTTGTTGTAATATTAACAAATAAAAAAATAATTGTAGCTGTGATGTATTTTATTTTGAGCGAATATATTATGCAAATATATATCGAAAATAAAAAATCTTTAACATTATTTGACTTTGTTATTTTTTGACCTATACGTTTCAGGTGATATCCAAAGTTTGTTTAAAAATGATTGAAACCCGAAAAAATTTCAAATTTGTATATCTCGTTATTTATGGTCCAGTTAATTTATAGAAAAGTTCTATTATTAGATAGAATCTATTGTTGGCGTTAGCCATACATTAATATTATATTTATCGTCTGAATCTACCGCACTGTTAACAATATATGCTCACCTGAATTTTTTTCAGTCTTAATTTAATCGTTTTTTAACAGATTTTATTTTTATAAAGTTTAGTTTTATACTTTTAAATATCAAAAATCTAAAATTTTAAGCAAGTTAAAAGCTTTAATCATAAAACAAAAACAAGATTTAAAAACTTGTATGTGTATTTTCAAAATGTGGTTGATGTCATTATTAAACAGACAAAATTTCAACATTTTATTTCAAATAACAAACAACAAATACATTATTATGCATTAAACTAACGAACAGCGAATTATTAAGGTACCCATTATTCAAGAATGATTAGTTTTTGTTTGTTTTTTTAGCAAACAACTTATTCTATGAAGGTCGATTTCCTTTGTGAAACTTTTTGCTGTGCAAAAAAATTTTATAGCAATAGAATTATTGATAAAAATGGTTTTAATTTGCTTTCAATATATAAAACATTATAAAAACTAAAAGAAAAAAGGTTTTTTAATCATTTAGTGTTTTATTTTTAATCGTTTTTGGATATATATATAGCCCTTACATGTGTTGCTTCACGTTTAATGGAAAAAGTAATTTATGAATCTCTGCTTAAATATTTAAGGTTAAATAATCTTATATCACCTGATCAGTTTGGGTTTTTATCCGTGCGGTCGACAGGTCTACAACTGCTTTGTTCGTTTAATGACTGGTCGATCGCACTCCGCGATAAAACGCAAACTGATTGTGTGTATATAGGTTATTCTAAAGCCTTTGATACCGTATCACACTCCAAGTTAATTATTAAACTAAAAAGCTATGGAATAGATTTTGATCTGCTAGCTTGGATAAATGAATTTTTATCAAATCGGCGCCAAGCGGTAAAAATTGAAAATCATATATCTAGTTATGCCGTAAAAAGCGGCGTGCCGCAAGGTAGCGTTTTGGGATCCCTTCTTTTTTTACTGTTCATAAATGACCTCCCTGAATGCCTTCTTCCTAATCGTAAAGCAAAAATGTTTGCGGATGACACTAAGATTTATTGCTCATTTCGTACTCAAAATACTTCATGTCTTCAACAATCGCTTGATAATTTTTTTACTTGGTCTGGTAAATGGCAGCTCAGAATTGCCTTTGAAAAATGCTCTATTATTTCCTTTGGGACTAAATATAAAAAAGATTATTATTTTGGTGATAAACTTATTAATCATGTTAGAAATGTTAAAGATCTTGGTATTACTATCTCAGAAGATTTAAAATTTTCGCTCCACTGCAAAAACATAGCTCACAAAGCTGCTTCCAAAGTTTCTCTCTTGCTCCGCGCGTTTCGATCAAAAAATTTAAATTTACTTCTTAAAGTGTATACTACTTACATCCGTCCTCTTCTAGAATATGAAACACCCGTTTGGAACCCATATTTGCATAAGGATATAAATATCATTGAAAATGTCCAAAAAAACTTTACCAAGCGCTTATGTAAACGCTGTGGCATCTATTTTAATAACTATTTTGAACGCCTAAAAATTTTAAAATTTGATACCCTTGAAAAACGTAGATTAATTAACGACCTTGTATGCGCGTTTAAAATAATAAAAAAAGTTTCCGACATTCCATTTAACAATTTTTTCATACTGGAAAGCACATGGCATACAAGAACTAAGGGTTTTAAGCATCTTAAGCAAGAAAACTATAGGATTGATATGAGAAAATATTTTTTTGCTAATCGTGTTATTGATGTTTGGAATGATCTTGATAGTGAAATAAAAGAATCTAAAACCATTAAAATATTTCGTGAGAAAGTTACTAACCTTAATAAATCTTTCTTTACTAAATACTTGCTCTACCCAAATTAAAGTTTAAAATTAGAGTTTTTTCTTTCCATACCCTGGGCTTCTAGCTTTTCTTTGTTTTCTTTTTTATCCCCTTTTCACTGTTTGTAATATATATTTGTTTTTGTGTGCTTTTAACTTTTTGTTTTTTATTATATTCAATGTAAGTGTTCTATATTCATAACGTATAGTACCTTTTTGAATAAATATATTATTATTATTATTATTATTATTTATATATATATATATATATATATATTTAGATACATTTTTTAAATTGCGTCGGCGAAATGTCGCAGTGAAGAAAAAGCATGAAATCAAAATAAAGTTAAACAATAATTTCGAAAATAACGTTGACGGCTTGTTTAGCAATTTAAAATGAATCAATTTTTATTTAAAATTTTTTAAAACAAAGAAAAACAATTGTTTACAAGGAACATAATTTTTATCAATAATAATTCGATCAAAAAATTAAATACTCTGGTTTTATTTTGAAATACTTTTAAAATAAACAAAAATATATATTTTTTCCAAAGATAATCATATGATCTAATAATTTCGTGTAAAAATTCTTCATGTAATTAGAAACATTGCATCGGCCAAATGGTCCGGTCCATTTTTTAAAAAAATTACACCATGCAAAATGGGCCTTTTGCGCAATTTTCCCGATTTTAGTATCTTAGAAATCTTAGAAAGAAACAGGGTTGATACGTCATTAAAAAAGCCACGCCAACAAACTTTGGCTCTCATTGGATGGGTGTTATTGAGTATTTAGCATAGTTTTAGGCCGATTTTTTTCGGAAAGATTTGCTTGTGGTTTAATTTTCTAAAACACTGATATAATAAAATAACTTTAAAGATTTTGGTATTTTTAAAATGCTGCGATCAAAATGGTATATCAACCGACGACGACACTCCAAAAAACTATATATTTACTACAATTAAATATGTAATTTTCTAAACATACAATTTCAGGAATCCAGACGCGCGACTACAATGTTTTTGTGCATTGTAAAGCAAACTTTTCTACTGGCAAATTTGCATAAAAGTCGCGTGGCGTAGCAAACGCGAAAATCTTAATTTTTAGGGTCAAAATTAATGTTTTAAACAATAAAAAGCCGAAAAATGCCAAATATGTTTTTTATTTAATAATTTTTTTATCTAAACGCCAAATTTTTTTTCCTATGGTTGAATTATATCTGGCTGACGCTGAAAATTAGAATGCAGACATGAGGGGACCAATTAAAATTGTGCGGTAATGACGTTTTTTTTAAAAACAAATAAGAACGCAGAATTTTTTTTTAATTCCACCTTTTTACAAAATATACTAGAATTAATCATCTTTAGGTTTCGCTTTCACACACCATTGCAACTCAGTGTTAAAGAAAGATATCGCCCTTCGCTGGTGTAACTGCAACATGTGGTTAATGGTAACGGGACTTTAGAGCCGGAGCGAGGGGACTTTATAGCCGAGGGTCTTTAGAGCCGCATTGTGGGACTTTAGAGCCGTATTGGAGGGACTTTGGAGCCGTAACGTAACTTTTGTGTTCAGAAAATTCATAAAAAATTAAGGGACTTTAGAGCCGAACAAATTTTGTCAAAGTTGGTTAAGTTACGTCATTTTCATACAATATATTACTGAAATTAGCCAAATTTTAAGTTGTAAAAGTTTTTAAAGTTTTCTACAATACTTTTAAAACCTTTTGGTGTCCGGAAAGAATATTTTCGGCATAATATCTTCCGAAATAAATATTTTTTTATTTAAGCAGTAAACTAAAAGAATTTTAAAAATTTCAAGCTTTTTTTAGATTCTGATTTGTAGGTTTCGCTTAGGCTTAGGAAAAATAATGTTTTTTTGTCTTAAATTTTTATTGCAACATTTTCTAAAATAAAACATCTTTAATATTTATCATAACAAAGGTTTCAATTTGAAAACCATAATCCGTGAATCTTAACCGTTAACCATGCCCTATATTCACATGAAAAATCTTTTATCAAACAAATTAAAGCACGAATCTAAACCATGTTTTTGCTCAAGATTAGAAGTTTATCAATAATTGGAAGTTAATAAGTTTCTTCTCCCGCCAAATCCTTATTCTTGTCATCTTCTGTGTATACAATAGAAAACCTGAAGCATATTTATCCCGCATAATGATTACCGCATTGCATAATTAGGATTTAGGGTCGATGGAGCCTAGGGAACTTGGAGCTGGAACTTAGAGCCAAAAATAGGGAACTTGGAGCCGTAAGTGGGGAACTTGGAGCCTTAAGTAGGGAACTTGGAGCCAAAAATAAAAATCGCTAAAACGTGTACCTAAGCCTAAGCGAAATCTAAATTTAAGCTTAAACCAGGTTTCTCTAAAAGGCTCCAAGTTCCCATTGCTCGTGGCTCCAAGTTCCCAAAAATTTTCGATGGCTCCAAGTTCCCTGCTTGTGGCTCTAAAGACCCCGTACCCATAATTTGCTCTATTTGTTATGTAAATGTTTTAATATTTCTTGTATATTGTTTTACTATTGTTTGCAAACGCATTTTTCATTTCGGCTCTAAAGTCCCTGCTGCGGCTCTAAAGAACCCAGGTCCGGCTCTAAAGTCCCGGCTCTAAAGTCCCTCGACTCTAAAGTCCCCAAACCGTGGTTAATTAGGACTGATGGTTAAATGCGAATGTGCTGGTGAAATGCAATCGGCTTTGGGCAGATTTTAGAATTTAGAAAGGAAATTCGAACGGTTCGAAATTTCGTCTTTTAGAATTCGTCCTTCAACATCTCATCTTCTACAACTCGTCTTCGGAAAACTCGTCTTTTAAACATCTGGTCTTCGGAAAACTCGTCTGTTTAGATGCGATTTTGTAAACGCATTTAAAGGATCTAAACGCATCTAACTTTTCAAAAGACATGTTTCTCTTGTTTTTGACTAAAACAATGTATTGAAAACCTTTTTTTTACCCAACCCTGAGTAAAAACCAAAAATCAAGTAAAATTTTTTATCAACTTTTATTTTATGATAAACTTTTATTAAATGATTTATTCAAAAAACTGAAAACCTAAGCCTAAGCAAAACCTGAAAATCAAACAAAACTTTCACGTTAAATTTGTATTTAATGATGCTTTTTGAACTGAAGAGCAAAAACCATATTTTTTTCCTAAGCCGGAGCAAAACTCAAAAATCAAAGAAAATTTTATCATTGGGGTGGAAACTCGCATTTTTGAAAGTAAGTTTACAAAATCGCATCCAAAAGACAAGTTTTCCGAAGACGAGATCTTTAAAAAACGAGTTTTCTGAAGACAAGATCTAGAAGACGAGATGTTGGAAGACGAGATGTACAAAGATGAAATTTCCGGACACCAATTGAACGCCAGCACTTGATTGCCGAGCATTAGACCGCTAGCATTAGAACGCCGCGCACTTGTTGAACGCCGAACATTGGACCGCCGAGCATTAGACCGCCGCAGTACGCGTTGCTTTAAAACAGACGTTAAAACTCCTTACGAAGGTAGTTTGAACTCCCCCCAAGTATAAAAAGCCTAAACTTAAGCAAAACCTGAATTTAAGAAAGAAAAAACTTAGTAAATTTTTAGTACTTTAAATAATTTAAAACTGTTTTTTCTGCGCCTAAGCGAAACCTAAAAATCAAACTAAATATTTATGATAAATTTATATTTAATGGTGTTTTTTTAAGATAACTATTTTTTCCTAAGCCTAAGCAAAACCTAAAAATTAAACAATTTATACTTCATAATTTGTTTTGCAAAAAAAAAATTAAAAAAACCTGAAACTTTTTAATTTTGGTAGTTAATACTGTCGTAGTTGTACTGTTATAATTCTCTGCAGGTGGCAGAAAACAAATTTGCCTAAAAATTATATGCAATACTATACCTGTGCACGGTCTGAAAATGCCCCCCCCCGTTTTATTGGAGGATTTGCCCCCCCCCCCCCCGTTTTATTGCCCCCCCCCCCCCCGCCAAAAAATGAAAAAAGTACCCTGAAAATATGACGCCATTTTTGACCTATGATGACGCCATCATCGCGAATTTTTTGCAGTTTTTAGCCTATTTCAATGTATTTTAAGCCATTTTAGACCTATTTTTACCTTATTTCCGCTTTTTTTGTCCCTTTTTTCCCTTTTCCCTTTTCTTTTTCTCTTTTTTTCTCTTTTTCTTATTTTCGGACAATTAAACGAACAAAATAAACAGCTTTTTGACAACCAAACCAATAAAATTATTTAAACAATAAAAACAAAACCTTTTCGGCAGTGAGGATGGGATGTCGCGAGAGACGGACTTCAGGAACGTGCTGCATGGCGAAGTGTTGGATTTTGAATTTTATGGAAGACGGGTTGTATTCCCCTTTGCACAGGTTGTGATCGCACTCCTACAAAACTCTTCTCAACTAATTCTTGACTAATGACCATACCACTAATATTGTGCTCAAGAACTCCAGAGTCTCACCCTTTTAAAATTATTTAAGCCTACTGTTTTACGTTTTAAGCCTTTTCAACTACAAAAAAAATTATGACAATTATTTTTTATAATTATTATTTACGAAATTAAAATATAAAAATGAAGAGGAGCTTCGGATGTTACTACGGAGCTCGGAGCTCCAGGGAACATGAATATTCCCGACTTTAAGCGCAAACTATTTTCATTTCACTAAGAGCTGGTACGCGCCGGAATCACGAGTGAAAACGCGTTTACTCCGCAGCGACAACTGACAAGTGACAGTGTAATGGTGTAAACACGCGCGGAACGCGTTTACACTTGTCACTACGGCGTGAACCAGTCCTAACGCAGACCTGTGCACGGTCTGAAAATGCCCCCCCCCTTTTATTGGAGGATTTGCCCCCCCGTTTTATTGCCCCCCCCCGCCAAAAAATGAAAAAGTACCCTAAAAATATGACGCCATTTTTGACCTATGATGACGCCATCATCGCGAATTTTTTGCAGTTTTTAGCCTCTTTCAATGTATTTTAAGCCATTTTAGACCTATTTTTACCTTATTTCCGCTTTTTTGTCCCTTTTTTCCCTTTTCCCTTCTTTTTTCTCTTTTTTTTATTTCACCCCTGCTTTGCCCCCCTCCCTTCCCCGTTTCAAAAAAGTTGCCCCCCCCCCCCGTGCCCCCCACATTTTGGTATTGCCCCCCCGTTTTAACCCCGGGGGGGGCAGTGCACATGTCTGCTAACGTACCAGTGGCGTAGCCAGGATTTCATTGCGGAGGGGGGCGGTCTGCGGGAAGGGAAAGAAGAAAAAGTTTCATAGAAGCGGCGCGAAGCCCCGCCGCCTGCGCCGCGTAGCGTCGGTCGGGGGGTCTGGGGGTGTCCTCCAGCCGCCGGAGGCGAAAATTTTTTAAAATATATACTAAAAACAGCTTAAAAATCGTCCCCTGGTGATCGCGTGAACATACATTTTTACTTTTTGTTTTCCTCAATTTCTACACAATTTCGTGTGATCTTAAAAATTCAGTCAGGGGGGTCCGGTGGGCATTCTGCCCCCCGGGGATGAAAATTTTTCATTTAAGGCGCTAAAATACACTAGAAATTTTAATTCCAGATGATGATACTTATTACAAAATTTAAGGTTTTTTATACCTATACTATACTATTAAAACATGTGTTTAAAACACTAATAAAAGGATAATATTGTTTATAGTAGTTTTATTAAACATGTATGCCTTAACTACTGAACGGGATAATCGATATAAAATTGAAAAACTAGATAAGTTGTCAATTTAAACTACTCGCGTAGCGGGGAAATTTTTGGTTTTTTGACCATTAATATGCTTTTGGAAGACATCAGGAAAGTTTTTGTATTCATATTAAAGAAACAATTTTTTCTCTCCCAAAATTTAAAAAACGTAAGGGTCCTCCCTCACGAAAAAATCCGGCTTCACCGGATTTGGGGGGGGGGGGGACGGGCGCCTCCCTCCACCCCCCCACGGCTACGCCACTGTAACTTACCTTTTGTCGCACTCTATGAATGTTTAAAATAAGGTAAAACTAAAAGGTATATAAAAAAAGCTGTGTAAAAATCAAAAACCATCTACTTTATAGAATGCTAAACAAAATAAGAAATAATTAGAAAAACCGAAATAAAAGTGTTTATTCTTCAATAGCCAAGGTGTAGCTCCTCTCGGGGTTTTATTGGGAGGGGCAATTCCAAAACGGGGGGGAGCGCGGGGGGCAAGCAAACGGAAACGGGGGGGGGCAAGCAGGGGAGAAAGAAAAAAAAATTGAAAAACAAGAGAAAAAAAAGAAGGGAAAAGGGAAAAAAGGACAAAAAAAGCGAAAATAAGGTAAAAATAGGTCTAAAATGGCTAAAATACTTTGAAGCAGGCTAAAAACTGCAAAAATCGCAATGATGGCGTCAATATAGGTCAAAATGGCGTCATAATTTTAGGGTACTTTTTCATGTTTCGGCGGGGGGAGGGGGAAAAATGGGGGGGATTTCCCTAATAAAGCGGGGGGGGGGGGGCATTTCCAGACCGTGCACAGGTCTGAAATACCGAAGCGCTGCTTCCGTAATTTATTTTATTTGCGAATCAATTTACCTTGCAACGAAGGGAGCGTCTTAAAGCAGAAAATTTCTGCCTCGGATTAAAGATTCGAACATCCAGTCTCGTACAGATGGCAACCGATTTCGTTCTTCAATTCCAGTTACTAAATAAAACAATAATGCCACTCAGCTCTTGTTGTGATTATGTTTCAAAAGCATGACGCCTTATAAATACAATTTGCAAAATAACTGGCGGGTGATGGTGTAACGCAACACGTAAGTCGATAAAGGGTGCTTTTGAGGCCGGGAATCACAGGTTTAAGTTTTCTATAAAAAAGCTAAAAACCGCAAATGGAGCTGCATTCGTTCTTTCAAAAAACTCGATTTACTTGGCCTTATACTTCGGCACGTCCACGTCACATTGATGATGATTCTTGTAAGCTTAAATTTTAGACAACACACTGAAGAAGTTTATGAGCTATCATCAAGATTTTGCCAAGAGAGATGAGCCTCTTCATCCCTGAAAAAAGTCATTTAATAAACAGACTCAAAGGATTTGTCATTCGGTCGTATTCATAAAGAGGTAAGGTATAGCCAAGCATATAATACACATCTTCATGACGATAAACTAAGAGATCATTGACCTTTTCTTTAAAGACATAAACAAAATGACTTGTACAGCTTAAAACTAAATATAATATATATATATATCTCAAGAGAATGAACGTACGTGCAAGTTTTTTTGCCTTTGTTAAGCGCAAGTTTAAGTTAATTGAAACCAAAAATTTCAATAAAAGTTACCCGATTTTACAACTTATCTAATATTTATTAACAGATTTTAATCTATATATATATATATATATATATACCTCGGACTGCAAACGTTCTTTACGCTCACCGGTGAGCGTAAAAAACGGTCACAGTCCGAAGTATATATATATATATATATTAAATTCTGTTAATAAATATTAGATAAGTTATTAAATCGGTATTGTTTATTGAAACTTTTGGTTTAAACACATTTAAACTTGCGCTTAACAAAGGCAAAAAAACTTGCACGTACGTTCATTCTCTTGAGATTTGTATGATACGCCTGGCGAGGCCTCGCCGGTTTATAAATAGGGCTGAATGATTTGATTTTGTTTTGTAAAATTTAAGCTTACCCTGTCTTTTAAAACCTTAAAGTTCAAAAAGGGCGTTTTGACCTAAAATTAGGGTTTTTTAAACCTATTTTTCTTTTAAAATCGAAAAAATATGGGTAAAATGCATAGATGAACACGGTCACCGAAGCTACGGGGGCGTGTTTACCCCGGGTAAATGATATTTTAAAATCTAGGGGCGCGGGCCACATTTTCATCCCTACTGGTACTGGTAACAATTTAAATCTTAGGGCGAAGAAGTTTCAAAAGGTTTGATATGTTTTTTTGGGGCAGGGGGTGAATAGGTGTGCAGCCTCCCTGATTTTTGTTGGTGGGGTTGAGGTGATATACATAGGTGGGCAGGGGGTTGGGGGGTTATTATACCCCCTCAAAAATCCCGATTATAGCCGACACCCCCCTCTGAAATTTGTGGTACCCCGGACAACTTCCCTAAAATTTGGAGGGTCCCAGTACTAAAAACGCTAAAAATGGGATATTTAAGTATACCCAAAAAAAATTTTCGGGACACCCCCCCCAAATTTCGGGGGTCGGGTATACCCCCAAAATCCGGGAGGCTGCCCACCTATGTTATATCCAAAAATTTTTTATATATATACCCAAAGACCTAGGAGGGAACGGAGATGTTCGGACAGCGCTCAACTTTGAAAGGGGAATGTTAGTGTTACCACGAAATAGGAGTGCTCGAAAAATGGAGACGAGTGTGTCTGTAGCAGTTTCGGGATTTTTGGCGAATGAATTGTCCAATTTCCCTTTCCTCACAGACACAAGCAGTTGCCGACCGATGCGTTTAGTCCCTCTCCCCTCTTTTAGCTATTCAATGCTAGCCGGAGCAATCTGCCCATCCGTGGAATTAATTATTAATTAATGAAGTATCATGATGTTTACTATTACGGGAAGTAAGCAGAAGCATAGTTCAATAAAGTCACTGAAAACCAGAACAGGGTAAAACTAA
>JASAMX010016347.1:0-16685 GCA_030248175.1 Microlaimidae sp. YZB2_3
AATTGTAAAAATAAGATTATTTTAATATTAAGCACTTCGAAACTCGAAAAATACTCCATATTCATAGCACCTTAAAACCAAAATTCGTTTTAATCACTTTAATTATTATTATTGTTTAAAAAATTCACTCATGTTTCTCTTAAAGTAAAAATATAGTATATTCAAGTTTATATAAGCATAGCTTTTAGGCAGCTAAGAGTGAGGGAAGGGGTTGAGGTGGTTGGTTACCGGCGGTAAATTGCATCTTAAATTCTGGGAAGGATGTATGGAAAATTTTGAAATCTAAAAGAGGGTCAGGGTGCGTCTTGTGGATTTTCAACACAAAATACTTTAGAGGTGTCAGATTAAAATTCTGGAGGGGAGCCAGCTTAAAAAAACGGGAACTTTTCTGAGGAGAACTCGATTTTTGTCTAGGAGGGAGGTTCAAAATTTTGAGGTTAAAGGACCCCATCATACCTCTCCACTTCATGGATAGAAATCTCATTAAATACCTCTCCACTTCATGGATAGAAATCTCATTAAATAATCATGTTTTTGATTGGTGAACACTTTTTTTTGGTTTTTTGGCCATTTTTTTGGCCAATCATTTTTGGGTGATTTTTCATTTTCCTGGCAAAAGCTAACGTTTTGCCGGACCCATACCTTTTGCCGAGCTTTTGCCAGCTAATTTCAGTTTAGCCGCGCCTTAGCTTTAGTACTAAGCCCAAAAAACCCTTTAGTACTAAAGCACTTTAGCTTTAGCTTTAGTACTAATGACACCCGTACTCGGAACCATGGACTTCTAAAGTTAGACTACTATAGACGTCCTTAATTCCCATGGACCATGGACCAACATGGACCCAACATGGACTCGCCCATGAGGGGTGAAAGACTCACTTTAACATTACAAAACAATGTAAAGTTTTTAGTGCACCTCAGGCTCAGGCTTAGGCTTAGGCTTAGTATAATCTTAAGCCGAAGCCCAAGCCGTTTAAAAGTTAAAACTAACAACTTTATATTGTTTTGTATTGTTAAAGAGAGTCTTTCACCCTCATGGGCGGGTCCATGTTGGGTCCATGTTGGTCGATGGTCCATGGGAATTACCGTTAGCCTGGCTATTAGGAGAAAACTCCGCAGCTGACTCCGCAGCGGAGTTTAAGCCTACGCCTTCCTAAGCCTAAGCAAAGCCTAAACACAACATAAACTTTCTTCGCGCAGCTATTTGTTAAAGTTTAGGTTGTTTTTAAGGCTTTGCTTAGGCTTAGGAACGCATAGCCTTAAGCTTAAAAAAGGTTATTTCACTCCAGGTAACTCCGCTGCGGAGTCAGCTGCGGAGTTTTCTCCTGTTAGCCGTTAGCCTTGTCGGAACCTGTTTTTAGGGCAAACACTAAATTCCACCGACTCCGACTCCGACTCCGCCTCAAATTTCTGCAAATTATATATTCATGTGCAGGTTAGGCGGAATTAACAGAATATTAAAAAAATGAACCAATCTGAATGTTTCTTGAGTTAATTTCGCTTTTTTCCGTGTATTTTTTTAGAAATTAATAATTTTTAGCTGCATTACACTATAAAAACATTAAATTAAGTTTAAAAACCATAAAATTACCAAATCTAAAAAGAAATATAATTAATTAATCTCAAGAAACTGATTAACTTCTAATTATTGATAAACTTCCAATCTACTGCAAAAACATGGTTAAAGATTCGTGCTTTGATTTGTTTTATAAGGGATTTTTCATGTAAATATAATGTTTGATTAAGGGTTAAGTCTCACGGTTTTTGGTTTTTTATTTAAAACAATTGTTATGATAAATATCAAAGATATTTATGTTAGAAAATTTTGCAGAAAAATTTAAGACAAAGAAACATTATATTCCCTAAGCCCAAGCGAAACCTACAAATCAAAATAAAATTCCAAAAAAAAAAGTTTATAAACTATTAAAATTTCGAATAGTTTACTGCTTAAGGTAGAACTTCACAGTTTTTACCACTTGGACTAAAAGTCGCATATCATTATAAATATTAATTTTTGGCCCATAAAAGTGGGGTGCTATAAAAAGTTAAAAATCTGTGCTATCCAGTGGTTATAAAAACATCACCGAAAAGTTTGTCCAGTTCGCAGCAGATGTCCATGGATTCTACCTCTGAAAACCACAATAAGGCCTTTCAAAAAAAATTGATTTGTTATTTTTGGGCAAAATTTTATAATAAATTAGGGTAATGTAGGGGGCAACTTTCAGCGGTGGTTTGGGTTCAAAATGATCTCAGGATTTTTTTTAAATTGCAAAAAAGACTTTTTTTACAAAAATATATAGTAAAAAAAATTCTGAAGTGCTTTTTTATTCGTTTATAATAAAAAAAATGGTAAAAGCCTATATCTAACTATTTCCAAACTTTCGTGTAAAAATAACCTATCAATTTTTTTTTAATTTTCATTTAATTTTCTTTTAATTGACGCCGAGAAACTACATTTTGAACCATTCCTTTAAAAGCTCCTTTTAATTGAAAATCCCAGAGGACCCCGTAGCGCAGTGGTTAGTACATCGCGCTCGGATCATCGGATCCATGGGCTCGACCATATTTTTAACCCCGAAAAAATTTTTTTTTTATTTTTTAGCTTTTTAATTTAAATATTTAATTTAATTTAATTTATTTAAGATACGCTAAATAGAAAATGGAAAAATAGAATATTTTTGGTAATAAACTTTATTAATGTTTTGTATTTTTGACATGTATTTTATTGATGTTATTTGATGATTGTGGACGATAACATTTTTTTACAGAAAAATGAATGTCAAAAATTGAATCAGCAGGTATAGTAAGATGTAATTCAAAAAGATCTGTCGTCGAAAAAAACTGTGAAGTTCTACCTTAAATAATAAAATATTTATTTCGGAAGATATTATGCCGAAAATATTTTTTCCGGACATCAAAAAGCTTTAAAAGTATTGTAGAAAGCTTTAAAAACTTTTACAACTCAAAATTTGACTAATTTGCGTGATATTATGCAGGAAAATTACGTAATTTAATCAACACTGACCAAATTTGCATAATGTTAAACACTACAGTAAATTACGGTATATTTTGGACGGAGTCGGAGTCGGTGGACATTAGTGTTTGCCGTTTTTGGCGCTAGGAAAAAATACATTCTGCATAATATCTTCGGAAAGAATCTCTTCTGCAAGAATAACTTTTGCAAAAATACATTCCTGGGGCCTGTTTCATAAAATACTGGTCTTCGTAAATTACAAATCTATCAATAACTTTTTTTATTCTGAACCATTTGCGTTGAAATTTGAAATGAAAAAAGATTATATGCCATGTGCAAACTATTTAAAATTTCATGTACGTAGCTGTTGTGTGTTTAAAGTTATTCCAGTTTTAAACTTTGGCCACTTGTAATTTTTTACAAGTTCTCAAAAGAAAAATTTACCCTACTCCGACTGGGGTAAATTTTTCTTTTGAGAACTTGTAAAAAATTACAAGTGACCAAAGTTTAAAACTGGAATAACTTTAAACACACAACAGCTACGTACATGAAATTTTAAATAGTTTGCACATGGCATATAATCTTTTTTCATTTCAAATTTCAACGCAAATGGTTCAGAATAAAAAAAGTTATTGATAAACTTGTAATTTACGAAGACCAGTATTTTATGAAACAGGCCCCAGTAAAATATCTTCGGAAAAAATAACTTCTCGCCGTGCGTCGCGAAAGATATTATGCTGGAAAGTATTCTTTCCGCCCTTCAAGAAATAAACCGACGAGTGAGACGCGCAGCGAAATTAAAATAAAGCAATCTTATAATTTAAAACATTGCCAACTATGCGAATTTACAAACCAAAAACAAAGTTATGAAATTTGTCATTTGATTTAATCTAAATATTTCTAAAATAATAATGTTTTGAATAATAAAGTCTTATACATAAAAATCAGCGTGTTCCGGTGTGCACAGCGTTGATTCGTCATTTTGAAGTTTCTGTTACAAATTTCCAAAAAGAATTGATGTAGAATTGTATGCTAAATTACTACACTACGCTCTAAATATAAATTAATACACTGGTAAATTTATTAAACTAAATTACTAAATGAAAAGTACACGGGTTTGTTTAATTCTAAACGTAAATTTACTCCCTTATGGACAAATTAAAAACTTAATGCTTCTAAAAACTTAAAGTATAAAATCATACAAGTGTAAAAGGCTTTAAAAGCAAATTAACACATAGTTTTAATTTAATTTATTTTTCCTGAGCCTAAGCAAAACCTTGAAATCGAGCGAAATTGTATTGTAATGCATCTTTGAATGATGCTTTATTAAAAAAATCTAATTTTTGTTATCAATGGTTTGTAATATTTTAAATATTACGATTTGTTTTTTTTATTCCACTGTGCTAAACTTTATGGTTTTCGAAAACTTAGTATAAAACATTCTTAGTTAGTTTTAAATACTTTAAAAATTATTCAAATCTTTGTTTTAATTAAATTTATTTTCCTACGCCTAAGCAAAAATCAAGCTAAATTGTATTATGATACATTATTAAATAATGCTTCTTAAAAAATGTGGATATTTTTATTATCTACAGCTTGTACGTAATGTTTTAAATTATAAAATTTGTTTATTTCCATTCCGCTGCGCGTCTCCCTTGTCGGTTTATTTATCCAACGTTCAGCGTTAGAAGGGTGGAAAGAATACCTTCCAGCATAATATCTTCTGCGACGCATGGCGAGAAGTTATTTTTTCCGAAGATATTTTACTGGAATGTATTTTTGCAAAAGTTATTATTGCAGAAGAGATTCTTTTTGAAGATATTATGCAGAATGTATTTTTTCCGGACACCCCGTTTTTATCTTCTCAAAAGTCACATACTAAAAAACCCAATATCCAAAACATATTTATAAACTAAAGCATAGAAAGAAAAAATTCTGGGAAACTAGACATAGTAACATATATTTTAGAAACCAATTTAAAACAGCCTCAAAACCCAATACAAACATTGTAATGAGAGAATTGCTTGCCTGGATTTAAGTGATTTATTTATATACTTATAAAAATTAAAAATAACTAATATCATGTGATTTAAGATTTAAGAACCTCCTCCTCTTGTTCTGATTTGAACTTTTTAACTTTTTAATACTTTTACAAAAACATTAATTGCATTAGAGTCCCCTTTCCGGAAATTAAAATCCTTAATTTTTGGTTTGTTTTTAGTAGTGTTGTAAAAAGTTACTTTTACTTTTACTTAAAGTAATAAAAGTAACCGATTTTGGATTACCTTTACTTTTACTTTTACTTGACTTTTGAAATTTCAATTACTTTTACTTTTACTCTTACTCGACTTTTGAAATTTCAAATACTTTTACTTTTACTCTTACTCGGATTTTCCTCTGCAAATACTTAAATTAATTTAAGTAAAATTTAAGTAATTTGAAAGGGTAAATTCCCCATGGGCTTTTTGTAAAGTAAATGGCAAGAGAGCATTTTTTAAGCCACTAACACGCTAAAACCATTTATTTTGACTAAAAACTTATTAAAATGATAATTTATACATAAAATTAGCAAAAAAACTTTGGAACAGAGCTATGGAGCTCCAAAAACCGGTGTTTTGCTCCGTTCAAAATTACTTTTATTATACTTTTACTCTTACTTTTCTTTAAAAAATAGGTCTTACTTTTACTTTACTTAAATAAAATTTTGACCATTACTTTTACTTTTACTTTACTTAAATTAAAAAATTACAAATTACTTTTACTCTTACTTTACTTAAATTAAAATTTTTCAAATTACTTTTACTTTTACTTAAAATAATCCAAAATCAATACTTTTTACAACACTAGTTTTTAGAGTTTGTTTTAAAATTAATGCAAAAATCAATTGAAAAATGATTGCAGTTAGAAGTAAAAGGTTAGCTAAAAAGATAAAAAATCTGGATTTTTTTTGTTGCACAGCACAGAATCTTACACAATACCCGCAATATGCGTAGGAAAATTCACAAATTGACAAAAATTATTATTGATAAATGAATTAACTAAGCATTCATGAACTTCATTAGCAGAAGGCAAACAACAAGGAATTTCCCAGTTAGCTTTTAAAATATTCATATAAAATATATAAATATTCAAATAAGGGTGTTGTAAGGAACTTTAGAGATAGTTATGAAAAAATCATTAAATATGGGAGCATTTTTTTACGGGGTTATTTAAATTGTGTGTGCACACACGCAGTTTAATTTTTTGTATTTGCTTATTATATCAACTACTATAGCTAAAGTCTTCCAGGCTGAAATTAAGGGCGTAACCGCTCTCCGTCAGGAAGAAATAAACAATAAACCCGCGATCGAGAAAAATTAAAAAAAAAGTTTTCAGCGGTTATGTAACCAATTATTATTTAGTTGCGTCATGTGTTTCGGTGCACATGATATTTTCCTAAAAAACGAGTGGTTACTTTACCACTCATCTATTTTCACCCTGATAGAATTTATCTTTAGGCATTCAATAAGCTCAAAATGTGGAGGTAGCGCTTTTTTAACAGAGTCAAATTTTGGTTTTATCAGTCTAATGGTACCACCCCAGCCTGGTTTAATCTGTCACATCTAAAAACAGTATAGTCTAAACTGTTAGTTAACATTGTGTCAGTAATTGACTCATCTAACCATGTTTCACTTACAAATATTCAGACCTGTGCACGGTCTGGAAATGCCCCCCATTTTATTGGAGGAATCTCCCCATGTTTTATTGCCACCCCCCGCCAAAAAATGAAAAAGTACCCTAAAATTATGACGCCATTTTTGACCTGTTATGACGCCATCATTGCAAATTTGTTGCAGTTTTTAGCCTATTTCAATGTATTTTAAGCCATTTTAGACCTATTTTTACCTTATTTTCACTTTTTTGCCTCTTTTTTCCCTTTTCCTTTTTTTTCTTTTTTTCTTTCCCCCTCTTCCCCCCCCTTTTCAATTTCCTTCCCCTTTTGGATTCCCCCCTCCCCCATAAACCCTGGGGGGGCAGTACAGTCTTTTTTTTTTGTTTTTTTTCTTTTTTTTTTTTTTTTTTTTTTTTTTTTTTTTTTTTTTTTTTTTTTCTTTTTCTTTTTTCTTCTTTTTTTCTTTCTCTTGTTTTTTTTTTTTTTTTTTTTTTTTTTTTTGTTTTTTTTTTTTTTTTTTTTTCTTGTTTGTGTTTTTTTTTTTTTCTTTTTTTTTTTTTTTTTTTTTTTTTTTTTTTTTTTTTTTTTCTTTTTTCCTTTTTTCTTTTTTTTTTTTTTTTTTTTTTTTTCTTTTTTGGTTTTTTTTTTTCTCTTTTTTTTTCTTTTTCTTTTCTTTTTCTCTCTCTTTTTTTGTCTTTTTGTTTTTTTTTTTCTTTTTTTTTTTTTTTTTTTTTTTTTTCTCTCTTTTTTTTTTTCTTTTTTCTTTTTTTTTTTTTTCTTTTTTTTTTTTTTCCCTTTTCTTTTTTTTTTTCTTGCTTCTCTGTTTTTCCTTCTTTTTTTTTTTCTTTTTTTTTTTATTTATTTTTTTATTTTTTTTTATTTTTTTATATATTTTACTTGTTGTTCTTCTTTCTTTTTTTTTTTTTGTGTTTTTTTTTTTTTTTTTTTTGTTTTTCTTTTTTCTTGGGGTCTTTTTCTTCTTTTTTTTACTTTTTTTTTTTTTTTTTTTTTTTTTATTATTATTCTTTATTTTTTTTTTTTTTTTTTTTTTCTTCTCTTTTTTCTCTTTTTTTCTTTTTTTTTTTTTTTTTTTTGATATTTTTATGAATTGTATGAGTATTGTATAGTTTAAATTCAGTATCAAAATATCAAAATGAACTATAATATATAAGTTAATTGGAAAAACGAAAAAAGTGTGAAATTATACAGCCTACTATTAAAATCATTTTGGGCATTGGGAATGATTCGTATAGATTTATATCTCTCATCAGAGGAGATTGATGACAATGATGAGTCGTTTGCAAAATACATAGGTATATAGAAGTCTATCATTTGAGAGAGTTGAAATAGAGAGGGGTCATGGGAAAAAAAGGCCCAGGCAAGATAATAAAAATATTGTCATTGTGAGAATTTAGAATCATTTTTTTAGAGATGTAGAGTTTATGTATTTTTTCAGTCTAATGAATTAAATTAAATTAAGTAATTATGTTTGAAATCTAATAGATTTGAATATGGGCATGATTGTCAGTGAATTATTGAAAATAAATGTGGCATGTATTTGATTTAAATATTTGTAAAAATGAAAAAAGATTATTATTAAATAAGAAGAAATAAAAAAATAGATTGAGGATTAGGTGTTTTCATTATTAGTGACTTCTAGGTTCAAAAAATTGTAAAAATTTGTAGAAGTTTAAAAAGTTATTTATTTTTTAGATGTTTCAAATATCATTATTAAAAATTATTGATTTGTTATAAATGTTTTGTGAGTCTTATGTGGAGTATGATTGTCTGACTGTGAGTGTTGTTTGGAAAATATATGGTCTCTGCAGTGTGATTTTAAAATGAGTCTCAAAATCGTTAATTAAAAGATATTGGTTATAAAAATAGTATTATGTAATTAATTAAATAGAATTTAGAAAAAAGAGAAATGATATATATGTTTGAAATTTTAAATTTATATAGATAAATATAATTGAAATATATTTTGTTTTTTAACAAAATAAAGGTCAAAAAAATTAAAATAAAAAAGAGAGTAAAAAAGAAATAAGAAAAAGTGATTTTGTAAAAAAATGTTTCTTTTTAGTAGGTTTATAAGTAAATGATGAAGATAAGTCAAAAAATTTTGTATTAATAAAGATTTTAAAAAATTAGATCATAATATGATAAAAATTTGTTTATTTTTAAAACCTTTTAGCTTTAGTCATTTTTTTTTAGTAAATCAATTAGCAGTTCTTCTCATTTTTGGTGATTTTTTTTTGCGTTGTACTTTCGTGCTCAATGGGTTGTGTAATTAATTTGTAATTGGTAGGCAAATTTATAAAGTTAAAAATCATAAGTAGTGTTAATTCATAAATATATTGGTTTTAAATATTTTGACATTTTTTTCTTTTCTTTTTTCATCAGCAAATCAAATTGCGACTTAATTGCCGCCAATAGGGTGGTTACACCTTGGAACAATCTACCCCCATCTCAAGTAACTGTCAATTCTTTAGATGCATTCAAGAAAAGTTTTAAAACTAACTTAAATAGCGTTCTTTTTGAGCCTCTAAAGTCATTTCAGATAGCTATGTTTGTTAATATTTTGTTAGAATTGTATTTTATATTGGCGGCAATTAAGTCGCAGATTTGATGTTGCTGATGAAAAAAAAGAAAAGAAAAAAAAGAGAAAAAAGTGTCAAAATTTAAAGAAAATATTGTAAACGCAATATATTTATGGGGAATTAACACTAGCTTATGGGGATTTTGTAACGTTTATGGAGATTTTGGCCTATCACAATTACAAATGTAATTACAGCAACCCAGTTGAGTTACAAAAACATACAAACACAAAAAATCACAAAATTAGAGAAGAACTGGCTGATTCTGATTTACTAAAAAAAAATGACTAAAGCGTAAAGGGTTTTAAAAATAAAGCAATTTTTTAGTCATTATTACCATGATCTAATTTTTTAAAGATCTTTGAGTTAATACAAAATTTTTGGACTTAGTCTTCATTTAAACAATTCCATTTACTTATAAACCTACTAAAGAAACTTTTTTTTACAATTGACTTTTCTTGAGTGTTCTTTTTTTACTCTTCTTTTTTTTTCTTGAGTTTTTTGACCTGGTTAGATTTGGGTTAAAAACAAAATATATTTCAGGGTATATATTTATCTGATTATTTAAGATTTTAAAAGTTTCAAACATATATATCATTTCTCTTTTTTTTCTAAAGGTTCTAGGTTAATTAAGTGTACTTAATCTATTTATATAACCAATATCTTTTAATTAACGATGTTTGGAGACTCATTTGGTAAAATCGCGCTGTAAAATCATATATGTGTTCCAAACAACACTCCACAGTAGGACAGTTGCATACTCCACAGTAGGACTCACAAAACTTTTATAAGCAATTAGATAATTTTTAATGGATTGATATTTGAAACATCTAAAAATTAAGTTAACTGTTTTAAAGCTTTGCTAGCAAATTTTTTACAATGTGTTGAAAACCTAAAGTCACTAGTAATGAAAACACCTAAGTCCTCAATCGTATTTTTGGTAGTTTCTTATTATTTAAGTAATAATTCGTTTTGTGTCATTTTTACAAATATTTAAATGCAATGCTTCACATTTATTTTCAGATAAATTCAGCTGACAATCTTGGGCCCATATTTGGCAATTCTATGTAGATTTAGAACATATTGTATATAATTTAATTTAATTGTCATTTGAGACTGAAAAATTAGCATAGACCTTTACATCATCTGAAAAAAAGTCTAATTTCTAAATTCTGGGCACAATGGACAATATTTTTGGATGTACTGTGGTGGCCTGAGGCCCTTTTTTTCGCCATGGACCCCTCTCTCTATCAATTTTGCAACTCTCTTGCAAATGGGATAGAGCGGGGTCTCTATATACCTTGCATGGTTTGCAAACGACTCATGCATGTGTCATGCATTGCTCCTGGCATTGATCCAAGTTTACTTAAATCTATACAATTGCCGTTGCAATGCCCAGATTGCACGTCTAAAAGTAGGGTAGTGCATTTAATTTCGGCACTTTTTCGTTTTTCCAATGTAACTTTTCACTGTATGGCCTGATTTTCATGTTTGATAGCTGATTTTAAAGCTTTTACAATACTGCGTTACGTCATAAAAGTTTCAATGTACAAAAGTTGCTTTTTACCTAATTAAATCAGTTTTTAAAAAAAATGAAAAATTGATTGTTTACAAACAATCGATTGTTTCTCAGTCAAAAAATCATCATTTTCAAAAATTTAAAAATCTATCATTATCTCCAGACAGTTTTCTTTAATTTAAGCTTCTATTTGTTGTTCAACGTGTAACTGGCAAAAAGTTACAGCTAAAATGCCAACTGGTATCAAAATGAGCAAAATTTGGGAAAAAAGTGCATTTAATTTCGGCACTTTTTAAAAGGACCCCCTTAATCGAGTTTAAGTAAAGTGCTATGACCCCTACACATTTCAACGTTGTCTTTTAACTATTTACAACTACAATTTAAACCCGACCACTTAATTCAACCCGTTTTTACCTACAGCAATATGTGTGCCAAAATTACACTATTTTATTTTATAACGATTGCTCACCACAGACGCAACGTAGAACCACAGGGACTAAAAATTCAGAAAATACACTAAATATTACTAGGACAGCTTAATTTTTAAATCAATTTATTGCGTAATCATGAAATGCCTATGTTCTAAAAACGAGTAACAAATTTATTTTTTGTCAATTACAACATTTCACATGAAAATATCATAACATAATAAATAAAAAGCTGACGGCAGTCATCTACATATAATTAGTTCTCATTTGAGCTATCACACGTCGTATTCCGTCCAGGATTACCAAAGATATAGTCCAAAATCAAAAATGCCCAATTGGGAAAAGTGCCGAAATTAAATGCACTACCCTATTACACCAATGACTCAATTTTATGACTTTCAAAATAAAATTTGAACGCAGCAAGCCAAAAATAACTCACAAGTTGAACAGCTTATTTGTCAAGTTAATGCTCTTGAAGGTCACGTTAAGCCAATTCATCATTCCAGCTACAACACAAATTTTCCACCAATTCGATCTGAATATTCTGCTAATCAACTGGCCACATCTCCGCTTTGACCTGAACCTTTGATGGAGAAATCTTTGAATGGTCCACCTTCACAAGCTGAACCTAAAGCTATCTGTCTTGAAACTAACCAAAAGAGAGAAAATGATAAATTTATTGTCATAAAGGGCATACCTAAAAATGATGAAAATACTGACTTTAATGCAGTTTTAAATATTTTGAATGTTATTTTCCCTCAAGCTAAAAGCGGATTATGCAAAGTTTTTGGATTGGGAGAAGCAATTTCAGATCGTCCCCGCCTTTTAAAAGCCAAGTTTACAAGTACTGCTGACTGAAACAAAATACTTGAGAAAAATGCTGAAAAATCTTGAGGGCTTTTTATACCTTAGAACTAGTTTCACATTTAACTAACGCCAAAAAATAAAAGCTTTGTATGAAAAAAGCCAGCTTAAACTCTAATATCAACAAATTTTTTTATGATATTAAACGCATTGGCCTTTCGCCTGAAAATTGGCTTATTGAACGCCGTTTAAAATCTCCTGATACCACTTCACCAATTCGCCCATCTGCCGTTGTTTTCTTAGTCTTGGCTGATAAAAATTCAAAAAAACTTGCCCTTTCACATGCTACAGAAAAAACCTCCACTGAAAATAAACTTCTTTCAAGCACCAACACCGTCTTTGAAAATTCAGATGAAACCAAAAAACCTCGGCCTGCTCCCAACGAGGAAACTGAACCTAAAAATACGCAGTCCCAAAGGAAGGATTCTTTAAGAAACAAGCCAAATGTCAATTATAGTAAATAAATAAAACATTAGCACAATGTTCTTAAAATGTAAACAAACTAATAACTGCGAAAGTTAACTGTTGTAGTATAAAGAGCGAATTACCGCAACTAAGTGCGCTCCTTTCCACCGCTATTTATGATGTAATATTAAGACCTGTGCACTGCCCCCCCCCCAGGGTTTTATTGGGGGGGGGGGGGCAATTCCAAAATGTGGGGCAGGGGGGCAACTTTTGAAACGGGGGGATAAAAGGGGGCGGGGGGGCAGGGGAAAGAAAAAAAAGAGAAAAAAAGGAAAAAAAAGAAAAAAAGAAGGGAAAAAAGAAAAAGGGTCAAAAAAGGCGAAATTTAAGTAAAAATAGGTCTAAAATAGCTTAAAATGCATTGAAATAGGCTAAGAACTGCAACATTTTAGGACGATGGCGCCATAACAGGTCAAAAATGGCGCCATAATTTTGGGGTACTTTTTCATTTTTGGGCTGGGGGGGCAGCAATAAAACAGGAGGGAACAAAATACAAATACTTCAATAAAATGGGGGGCATTTCCAGACTGTGCATAGGTCTGAATATTTGTAAGTGAAACATGGTTAGATGAGTCAATTACTGACACAATGTTAACTAACAGTTTAGACTATACTGTTTTTAGATGTGACAGATTAAACCAGGCTGGGGTGGTACCATTAGACTGATAAAACCAAAAATTTGAGTCTCGTTAAAAAAGCGCTACCTCCACATTTTGAGCTTATTGAATGCCTAAAGATAAATTCTATCGGGGTGAAAAGAGATGAGTGGGAAAGTAACCACTCGTTTTTTAAGAAAATATCACGTGCACCGAAACACATGACGCAACTAAATGATAATTGGTTACATAACCGCTGAAAACTTTTTTTTTTAATTTTTTTGCTCGAGGGTTTATTGTTTATTTCTTCCTGGCGGAGAGCGGTTACGCCCTTAATTTCAGCCTGGAAGACTTTAGCTATAGTAGTTGATATAATAAGCAAATACAAAAAATTAAACTGCGTGTGTGCACACACAATTTAAATAACCCCGTAAAAAAATGCTCCCATATTTAATGATTTTTTCATAACTATCTCTAAAGTTCCTTACAACACCCTTATTTGAATATTTATATATTTTATATGAATATTTTAAAAGCTAACTGGGAAATTCCTTGTTGCTTGCCTTCTGCTAATGAAATTCATGAATGCTTAGTTAATTCATTTATCAATAATAATTTTTGTCAATTTGTGAATTTTCCTACGCATATTGCGGGTATTGTGTAAGATTCTGTGCTGCAACAAAAAAAATCCAGATTTTTTATCTTTTAGGTAACCTTTTACTTCTAACTGCAATCATTTTTCAATTGATTTTTGCATTAATTTTAAAACAAACTCTAAAAACTAGTGTTGTAAAAAGTATTGATTTTGGATTATTTTAAGCAAAAGTAAAAGTAATTTGAAAAATTTTAATTTAAGTAAAGTAAGAGTAAAAAGTAATTTGTAATTTTTTAAATTTATGTAAAGTAAAAGTAAAAGTAATGGTCAAAATTTTATTTAAGTAAAGTAAAAGTAAGACCTATTTTTTAAAGAAGTAAAGTAAGAGTAAAAGTATAATAAAAGTAATTTTGAACGGAGCAAAACACCGGTTTTTGGAGCTCCATAGCTCTGTTCCAAAGTTTTTTTGCTAATTTTATGTATAAATTATCATTTTAATAAGTTTTTAGTCAAAAATAAATGGTTTTAGCGTGTTAGTGGCTTGAAAAAATGCTCTCTTGCCATTTACTTTACAAAAAGCCCATGGGGAATTTACCCTTTCAAATTACTTAAATTTTACTTAAATTAATTTAAGTATTTTCAGAGGAAAATCCGAGTAAGAGTAAAAGTAAAAGTATTTGAAATTTCAAAAGTCGAGTAAGAGTAAAAGTAAAAGTAATTGAAATTTCAAAAGTAAAAGTAATAAAAGTAAAGGTAATCCAAAATCGGTTACTTTTATTACTTTTAGTAAAAGTAAAAGTAACTTTTTACAACACTACTAAAAACAAACCAAAAATTAAGGATTTTAATTTCCCGGAAAGGGGACTCTAATGCAATTAATGTTTTTGTAAAAGTATTAAAAAGTTAAAAAGTTCAAATCAGAACAAGAGGAGGAGGTTATTTAAATTGTGTGTGTACACACGCAGTTTAATTTTTTGTATTTGCTTATTATATCAACTCCACTATAGCTCCAGAAAGTGCTTCCAGGCTGAAATTAAGGGTGTAACCGCTCTCCGTCAGGAAGAAATAAACAATAAACCCGAGAGCGAGAAAAATTTAAAAAAAGTTTTCAACGGTTATGTAACCAATTATTATTTAGTTGGGTCATGTGTTTCGGTGAGCGTGGATAATTCCCTAAAAAACGAGTGGTTACTTTACCCACTCATCTATTTTCACCCTGATAGAATTTATCTTTAGGCATTCAATAAGCTCAAAATGTGGAGGTAGCGCTTTTTTAACAGAGTCAAATTTTGGTTTTATCAGTCTAATGGTACCACCCAGCCTGAGTTTAATATTGTTCACATCTAAAAACAAGTATAGTCTTAAACTGTTTAGTTAACACTTGTGTCAGTAATTGACTCATCTAACCCCATAGTTTCAACTTACAAATATTCAGACCTGTGCACAGTTTGAAAAAATACCCATTTTATTGGAGGAATCTCCCCATGTTTTATTGCCACCGCCCCGCCAGAAAATGAAAAAGTACCCTAAAATTATGACGCCATTTTTTGACCTGTTATGACGCCATCATTGCAAATTTGTTGCAAGTTTTCACCTCTCAATGTTTTTTAAGCCATTTTAGACCTATTTTTACCTTATTTTCACTTTTTTGCCTCTTTTTTCCCTTTTCCTTTTTTTTCTTTTTTTCTTTCCCCCCTGCTTGCCCCCTCCCCTGTTTCAAAAAAGTTGCCCCCAGTCCGCTCCCATTTAGAAATTCCCCACCCCCCCCCCCCCCAATAACACCCTGGGGGGGGGGGCAGTGCACAGGTCTTAATATTACATCATAAATAGCGGTGGAAAGGAGCGCACTTAGTTGCGGTAATTCGCTCTTTATACTACAACAGTTAACTTTTCGCAGTTATTAGTTTGTTTTACATTTCAGGCCCACATTGTGATTTCTCAATGTTTTATTTTATTTACTATAATTGACATTTGGCTTGTTTCTTAAAGAATCCTTCCTTGGGACTGCGTATTTTTAGGTTCAGGGTGTAGTATCGTTGGGAGCGGCCGAGGTTTTTTGGTTTTTGCATCTAGAATTTTCAAAGACGGTGTCTGGTGCTTGAAAGAAGTTTAATTTTCAGGTGGAGGTTTTTTCTGTAGCATGTCGAAAGGGCGAGTTTTTTGAATTTTTATCAGCCAAGACTAAGAAAACAACGGCAAGATAGGGCGAATTGGGTGAAGTGGTATCAGGAGATTTTAAACGGCGTTACAAATAAGCCTAATTTTCAGGCGAAAGGCCAATGCGTTTGATATCATAAAAAAAATTTGTTGATATTAGAGTTTAAGCTGGCTTTTTTCATACAAAGCTTTTATTTTTTGGCGTTAGTTAAATGTGAAACTAGTTCTAAGGTATAAAAAGCCCCTCAAGATTTTTCAGCATTTTTCTCAAGTATTTTGTTTTCAGTCAGCAGTACTTGTAAACTTGGTTTTTTAAAAGGCGGGGACGATTGTGAAATTGCTTACTTCCCAATCCAAAAACTTTGCATAATCCGCTTTTAGCTTGAGGGAAAATAACATTCAAAATATTAAAACTGCATTAAAGTCAGTATTTTCATCATTTTTAGGTATGCCCTTGTTGACGATAAATTTATCATTTTCTCTCTTTCGAGTTAGTTTCAAGCACAGATAGCTTTAGGTTCAGACTTGTGAAGGTGGACCCATTCAAAGATTTCTCCATCAAAGGTTCAGGTCAAAGCGGAGATGTGGCCAGTTGATTAGCAGAATATTCAGATCGAATTGGTCGAAAATTTGTGTTGTAGCTGGAATGATTGATTGGCTTAACATGACCTTCAAGAGCATTAACTTGACAAATAAGCTGTTCAACTAAGTTATTTTTGGCTTGCTGCGTTCAACTTTGAAAGTCATAAAATTGAGTCATTGGTGTAATAGGGTAGTGCATTTAATTTAAAGCCTCCAATTGGGCATTTTTGATTTTGGACTATATCTTTGGTAATCCTGG
>JASAMX010016350.1:0-15780 GCA_030248175.1 Microlaimidae sp. YZB2_3
CAGATGTTTGTCATCTACTTCACTCATACCATAGCTGTGCTGGAAACGGATTATTACTTAAATACTAAGAAGCTACCTAAAACTAATATGGTAAAAGACTTAGGTGTGTTCATCACTAGTGACTTAAAGTTTTCAACACATTGTAAAAAAATAACTAGTAAAGCTTTAAAAACAGTAAACTTAATTTTTAGATGTTTCAAATCTCAATCCATTAAAAACTATCTTATTGCTTATAAAAGTTTTGTTCGTCCTACTGTTGAGTATGCAAGTGTTGTTTTAACCCATATATGACTAAAGATAAATATATTGTAGAAAAAGTCCAACGCTATTTTACCAAACGAGTTTTTAAAGTTTGTAACTTAAAAGATACTGGATATATAAACAGACTAAAAACACTTAATCTAGAAACTTTGGAGAAAAGAAGAGAAAAGATGGATATGTTTGAAACATTTAAAATCTTAAACCAACTGGTTCTTAAATCTTAAACAACTTAAGCCTAAGCCTAAGCTGACGACAGTCATCTACGTATAATTAGCTCTCATTTGAGCTATCAAACGTCGTATTCCGTCCAGGATTACCAAAGATATAGTCCAAAATCAAAAATGGCCAATTTGGAAAAGTGCCAAAATTAAATGCACCACCCTACTGCGGCAATTTTTTAAAATATAAAAGTTAAAAAAATTTTGTCATCAGTTTTTCATCTTTAAACATTTTTACTAAATATACTTTTTTCTAACGAAATAAATCAAAATAGTTTCAAGTTTTCTGCAGATTTATTGTGGCGTTGAATTTGTTTGCAGTTTGTTTTTTTTATACCTTTTTATGTGTAGACCAACAAAACATAGTGATGTTTACATTTAGTACAGGTTCAATTTTTTAATGTTTATTTAATTTTAATGCATTGCATACATGTAATAGCTAAAAATATTTTAAAATTAAAAAAAGGGGATTGTAACGAATTTTCTATTTTTCAAAATTGTACACGTTTACATACACTAATTTGCCAATATAATTAATTAATGTTTTTGCACCTAGTTAAAATATTATGTCCAATACTGGTTTACAGGAAATACCTCCGTGCAGCTTTTTAGTAAGCTTAACCCAACGTTTTTCTAAGTCTTTAAGCGAAATTTAAAAATCATTTTAAATTTTATCTAATAATCGGGCAGGAGAAGTTTCGCTTGATTTTTAGGTTTTGCTTAGGAAAACGTAGGCTTAGGCCTAAGCTGCGGAGGTATTTCCTGTTGTCCTTGGGAAAAAATAAACATTTTAAAAACATTTACAAAGAAAATCGAAAACTTCGTGCAAATCTTTAATAAAAAAACATTATTTACTTATTTCTGTTTCCAAAAAAAAATTTAGGACAAAAATGCCAGCGTTCGCAGCTATATACGAGAAACGCAAAAAAGCGGAAAAAATTCTTTCGCGGAAATTTTTACCGCGAAATTAATCTTCCAGAGAAATTAATGCCAAGGAAATACTGCTGCGGATTTTTTTTCCGCGGGAATTGTTGTTGCGGAAATATTTACCTAGAACCTTCACCTGGGGCCTCTTTCATAAAGATTTTGGGCAACTGTAAATTAATAAACGCATTTAATTTCTTTTTATTTTATTAATTAAAAAATACGTACGTATCTGTGGAATTTACAGAATTTACAGACATGTAATTTTTTAAGGGTAGGGCGTTTCCCAGAACCAGAACCAGAACAGAACAGAACGAAAAGGGCGTTTCCCAGAACAGAACCGAGGAGATCTTTAAAAAGATCTTTTTAAAGGGTTTTACTATAGAGAAAACAGCCCAGAACGAAAGGGAGTTTCCAAGAACAGAACAGAACCGATGAGATCTTTAAAAAAATCTTTATAAACGGTTGTAATATAGACAATTATACCATTCATTTTTAGAAAATTAAAAAAATCATTCCACACTCTTCGGGTTAAATAATTTTAAAAAATTATAGTTGGCTTTAAAAAAAGTTAAAAAATAATATTTATTTAGTTATTTTGTCGATCGCTTAGGGATTTTTACTTTCTTCGCTTTGTATCTGTTCGTTTTAAAAATTCTCAGCTTTAAGCGGGTCATTATATCCCTTGATTAAAAAATCCACGAGAATTAATGTTTAACACACAAATTAAAAATAAATTAAAATAATAAATTTTTAGGCTTCGGTGTGGAAAATATAAGGAAAACATTTTAAATTTCTTTTGATTTATGTAAAAGTGTTCACAGCAAAACAAAAAGTGTGGCAGGAGACTGTGTGAATTAATTTAAAACTCAACAAATTAAAGATTTCGTTTGAGTACTCAAAATGAAGGAAATTTTTATTATTTTTTTATTTAGTTTCTTAGTCTCTTTCCTAAATTAATCGTTTCCTAAATTACAGTTACAATTACACTTACAATTAAAATCAAACTTCAAAAAATTGAATCTTAAAAAGTTGGGAATGCAAAAATTTCTATTTATTCATTATTTCTGTTTTTTTTTTGTTTCACAGAATACAAATATATGGGTGTTTTTGTGCTTTTAACTTAAAGTTTTTTCAAACTATTTTGTTTGTACTGTATATGTTTATGCGCTGTAAACGTTAATTCAACACGCGAAATATACAAAAACATTTCAAATACCCATAATACACTTTATTTATTACTTATTTATCATTTTACAGAATCTAATATAACACGTCCATAAAATCACAAATCTCAAATGCATATCGAACACGATAATTATTAAATTTATAATTATTGAAGTTTTAGCTATTAATTAATGCGTTTGAATTATGAAATTCGAAATGAAATGACTTGCGATAAATTTTGAAGTTTCGAAACTTAATTTTAAAAATCTTAGTTTGTTTTCAAATCACAAATTTTAAAAAAATACAAAAAAGATTCCTAGATTTAAAGGTTTTTATTTGTAATTTTAAAATTATAAGAATTGTCATTTATTTGTATTTAAAAATTTTAACTTCGTGTATACATTATTTATTAAGAGTGGTAATTTTTTAACAAGTTGCGTTAACTTTAAAAATAGTTCAATTTTAGCTATTTTATATTCTTTTAAATTTACTAACTAAAATTCTAAAGTAATCAAATTAACGTTTAAAAGCTAGTAATTTCGTTAACTCGAAATTGAAAAATTAATGATTTCGTTAACTCGAAATTTACAAGCAAGCCCTGAAATATGTTTTATGTGCTTAATTCTTTATTTTGTAAAAGTATTGAAGTTGTATGCCTGTAAATTGCAATAATTTATAAATTTAAATTTGTTACAAATTCTAAAATTTTAAACAGCGAAACGCACATCACAAGTCACAACTGTTTATAAGTAACTGTTCATGAAATGAGTAACTTTAAGTTCATGAAAGCCCGAAGCGTCTTAACATATATCGCCCGAATTTAAATAATTTACAAAAATAAAAATTTTTAATGTCTTTGTTGAAAACTTTGGCATTTGTGAATTTGCAACTAATGCCGTCTTGTTGCAAGATTTGACAGACATTGATATTGCATTTGCATAAACATATTTGTATGGATTTACAAATGTTGTTCTGTTTGTTGTCTTGTTGCAAAATGCATTTAATAAATTTTTCGCTCCTGGTTTCCCAAAAAAAAAAAAAAAAATTGCCAAAATCTTTCTGATTATTATCATTATTATTATGATTATTATTATTATTATTATAATTATCCATAAATAAAATTAAGTTTTAACTTGCAATTTACTTTGTTTAATAATATAATAAAATATAAAAAAATATAAGTTAACAATGATTTTTATTCATATTAAATTTTTGTTCATAAAAACGTTTTGTTTTCTGGGATATTGTCTTTACTTTAATCTTAAAACAAGCTTTCTCACGATTTGGCAGTCGCGATTAGTGTATAATCTAAAGTAAACAATAAAGGCTCCTCACATGATTTGGCCGAATCGGGTCAACATAATAACAAGAATTTATATGTAACAGTGAAGAATGTAAGACTTAGAAATCGTGTTTAAGATAACAGATCAATTTCATACTGTGAAATTGCAGAAATATTTCTGTTCTAAGTTTCAACTGAAGAAATACAGTTTTCTGTAAATATCATAATACAAAAAATGGAAAAAACGAGTGAATATGACTGTATATATAGTCCATTAGCACCGCAGTAGGTGTACAATAATACCTAAATTGCAGTGCAAACAAAGAAAGAGTTCGTGTATTCACTAACCCTTTGAGTGTTTTGTAGCATGTTATGTAGGTATGTACGTATTTCTCTGTTCATTATTATATGACATTGTTTGAATTCGCAACGTTATTGTCGGTTGTAGTGTAGTTGTAGTGTCGAAAATCACATCCAGTGGATGCAACAAATCGGAGGGGGTTCACTGCAGGATGTCGTTCACAACTATCTCGATCGAGTTTTGCACTTGTTTGGGCAGCACTAAGATTCTGGTCAATAAGACAATGCAACTTTTTAAATATTTTATAGTATATTACTACTAGGGTACTGAAGTTTGGTATACCATTTCCATTTTATCTTCCATTTTCCCCTGCCTGAAACGGAAATGGTAGCGCAATGATATTAGCTATATGGACCTACCTAGCATAACTGCGGTTCGTTGGGTTTATGACTTGACCTCTCGGCTGACAACAGAAGATAATGAAAGTTTTAAAAGATTCGCAGCAGCATCATTTAAAGTCAAAATAAAGCAACATTGATAAACAAAATGTACAGACATGACTGCATTAAATTTTTTTTTAGATATTTCAGTGGACATTTGGATCGCTTGACATTTAAATTGGTTCGAAATTTAACGAAAAGTTTTAAAAGTTTTTAAAGCAATTTTAATTAACAGTATTAAACTATCCTTTGCAGATTTGTAAAAAAAATCTCTGCTTCGATTATAACACACGTATATCCTAAAGAAATTTAATTTGTTAATAGTAAAGTGATGCAACGAAAACTTACACAAAATGTAGCCAAGGTGGCAAAAGAATAATAATTTATATAGGGTTTAACTCCTGCCAGTAATAAATAAATAATGTCGTTTTTCCTCAAAAAAAAAAATTAAATCAGTCAAAGTGGATAGTGATTTTAATTTGGTGTTTTGTGTTGCGTTTTATAATCAACGGTTATTTTCGAACTAAAAAGAAACTCATAGTTTACAGTCAAAAGAAATAAACAACATGTTTCAACTTGCTTTAGTTCACGAAAAAACAACAAAGAGTGCTATATTCGAAAAATCACCCATCATTCTTTTGAATTCATTAGGAAAATCTGTTACATTTTTTAAATAAATAAAATTTAAAACATAAAGGATATTGACAACCTGCGCTTTTTTTTACAAAATCGTGCTAAAATATTCAATTGTTTTGTATGAATAACCACAAATTTGTGTCAAAATTAATTTATTTACGATACTTGTGCATGTACTTATTTTAAAAATTCAATCTTAACATATTTTAAAAAATTAAAAAAATCATAATTTTTATTATTTAAATACGGAGTTAATTCTTTGGTATTTTTTCGTCCAAAAACCGTTGCAAATCTGCAGAAAGGATTCCACATCAGTGCTGCAGTGTGTTAAACTTCTTTTTTGTTTTCATAACAAACTTTAGCAATATGACACAATTCTCACATTGAAGCTTCAATTATAAACAAAACTGCTAATTTGTATAAATAAAAATTTCATTTTTGTGATTTGTGTAATATTTTGTTGACTTTGCATTTGAAACTATTTATTTTGTTATATTTTATAACAAAAAATAGCTCCAATCTTTGTTAAAACTTCACGAATTCACTATAAAAATCATCAGACGTTTCGAGTATTGAAGATAATGTCTACCATGTTTCGAGTATTGAAGTAAATGGTAAATGTGTGTTTAAAATTTCAAGGCTGAAAAACAATATCAAATTTTATTAAATAACACAGCAATACTGTAAAATTATCAAAGCTTATAGTTACAAATACACAAAATTTATGGAACAAAATATAATATCCGTAAAACATAATAACATATAAAAACAATATATATGTAGTATAAAAATCTACTTAAATCACAACTGATAATATTAATTAAAAAAATATAACTAATGTTAATCACCGCAGGGTTATTAAAATAAATATACTATTACAAAAAGCTACTTAAATCACAACTGATAATTTTAGTAAAAAATTTAATATTAATTTTAATCACCACGGTCATTAAAATAAACGTAAATCCTGTAATTACGTCCAAATATGAGCAATTTTATGTTTTATTTAGCGCTTGTCAAAGATTGCTGTGAGTATGATTTTTTCAATAGTCATTTCATCAGACTAAAAAAATGCATCAGTGCTAGGGATGCAATGAGCTGCTCACAAATGCTCAATACCAATTGGTACTCACATATATTTAATTGTGAGTACTGAGCTCAAGCTCATGCTCACAATAAATCTCAGGCTCAAGCTCAAGCTCACAATTAGCCCAGGCTAATTAGTTTAATTGTGAGCTTGACAATAAAAATTAAAAAATATATTATACTTTACCAAAAGATGTTTATATCCTGAATAAGAAGCTTTATTATATTATGCGATTATAACAACATTATTTCAGTCCATTTAAATGAAATTTTTATTTTAAAGTCATTCTGTTAATTCACGCCAGTTATAATAAAGAGTCTGTTTTCATTTAATAATGAAACAATTCAATTTACCTAAATTCACGTAAATTTAGGGGTATACTTTAAATACATCATTTTTAGCGTTTTTAGTACTGGGACCTCCTAAATTTTAGGGGGAGGTGTCCGGGGTACTCTCAAATTTTAGCAGGGGTGTCGGCTATAATCGGGATTTTTAGAGGGTATAACCCCCCAACCCCCCTGCCCACCTATGCCCACATGAGAAGTTTAAATTTTGACACTTGTTGCCGAATTGTAGCGTTAACTCCCCGTGACATTTAGGTGCCTCATGTTTGTTTCAAAAAGCTTACCTTAGATTGTGTAAAAAATTAAATACCTATAAAATATGTTTTATTATTTATGCGATGATTGATTGTTTTAGGCCTTGAAAATTTGACGGAAGCAATTAAACAATGGGAAAAAGCGGCTACGCTGAATGAAAAAGTAAATTATTTTTTATAGTAGTTTAAAATTCTTAAGGCTAAGTTCGCATAAAAATGTAATTCAACAAATATAGTCATATATCTCAACTTAAGCGCATAATAAAAGAAAAGGTACAAGGAAAGTCGAAAGTGTATATTTTATATTTCAAAAACTGAAACCTTATGACTTTAACTTTATGAGTCGAAAATATATGCGATATCCCTATAGCATCAAGCTTAAATCGGACCAAATTATCCAGTTTTTTGGCAAGATACATAAATTTCTATTTCGTAGGGTAAACCAACGATGAGTGAACAGGAACTCTACGAGTCTTTAGAATCTGTTCTGGAAAAAGCACGGGAAGTTCAAGCCGATTTGAGACGTCTTATCAACAAATATTCACTGGACTTACCAGACAACGTTTCTGTCACCAGCACACTTACCGGCGGCGGTGGTTACGGAAGAGAAGGTACTGATTTTTATACTGAAACGTATTGCAGTTGCGTGGGAAGGTACACTTTTAGAAAATATCATTAAGATTAAGAATATGATATTCCAGTCTTCTTTTGAAAAACCGACGATGGAACCGACGATGTTTCGTTTAATAAATATAAAAACAATATAATTAGGAGTTATAATTTTGGCGAACGCACCCAAACTCGGATTATTTTGCCGATTTGTAATTCCATGTTGTTCAGAAACTTTTGATATTATATTGAACTAAATGTATTTTCACTTGTGATAGCGCCCCAACGTTTTTAATTTTTGTATTGTTTTCGAATTAAACATTGTGTGTCGCAAAAAACAACAAGAATCAAGACTAGTTGAAATTACAACATCCATCATTACCATTAAATTTATTGATCTACTTTTAATCGCTTACTTTACTTTTTTTACTTTTTAATTAGTTCATTTATCTTTTTAGGGTTAATGCACCCGTTCGGCACGTCTATGGAAGGCCAGTACAGCCACCACGGCTACGGGATGGGGAAACGCACACTCAGCATTCTCTCCGACGATTCATTCCGATCAGCTTTGGAGGATCTGGTATTTAAATTTATTATTTATTTTGTCTATTGACAGGAACATAATACTAAAAGCAAAGTATACGCTGCACTGGAATTGAATTAATTGACTGCGCTGCATTGTATGCCTTTTAATTGTGCTTTTCTCGCTTGTCTTGTCTAAAATGTTGTGAATTATCAAGTTAATTTTTCACAATTGTTGACAGCAAGGTACAAAAATTAACTTCTGTTGGAAGCCATTATCCTTCAATAAAGGATAGATAACTTTAAAGATAAAGCAAAATTTTGAGGGCTTTTAACTCATTTTGTTATTTACATTTAAATTTTATTCGACATGTCTATATTAATAAAATATATTATATCTTTAAAGTTGTTTTTAGATTCCTTCAATAGAAGATATTGATATTCTTGGTAGGGAACACCTTCACATTGATTATGCCGATTTGTTATTTTATCACGAAGGTCTCAAAGAAGCTCATGAGGGAAATGTTACTTGCAGAGTTATGAGGTAATAGAAATGAAATACAAATCGTTCCACACAAAATAGCGTAAAGTTTCCACGCTATTTTTTGATAATGGCATTTAAGTTTATGAGAAAAAAATCAATTTACGAATTAAAAAAAAATAATTTTTATTTTTGTATTCTTAAAATTCTCGTAATTTTTAAAATGCTAATCGAGTTTTAATTTATATAAATCCGTAGTATGTGGAAGCTTGTATGTTTTTGTTTTATAAAAAAAAACTTTACGTAATAATCCCAAATACATTTTGGCATTTAAAAAACAATATTCAAAGACTTCTAAGATTTTATATTGTTTTATATTTTATTTTATAATTCTATATTGCAGTTCACTGCAAACAGACAATTAAATTTAGATTAGTTGTTTAATACTTAAACGTTTTTACAGGGCTGAGTTTCTTCAGTGCAGTTCCGAAGAAGATTTTTTGGCAAAACTGTGGTGCATCAGAAAAGCAATGAATGTAAATAAATTTTAAAAGTTTATAGGATTGGTTAAATTTAGTCAAAATAAATTAAATTAAATGTCATAAATTATTTTTCCCTACTTCTTCTCTTTTTCTTGGTAAAATTATCCCAGAAATGTGAAAAAAATTTTCAGAAGTCATATTACTCTCTATTCGTTTTCTAACTATTTTAGAGTATTTTAAAATCATTTTAAATCATTAAAAATACGAACTTGCCCCCTATTTTTGACTCAGTGCTAAATCTCCCTTCCCCCCTAGACTCTTTGAAATTTACTTCCACCCCCCCCCCTCTATTATCCGATTTTGGCCTTTATCTGGGAATAAATATTCCCTTATCTAAGCTATGGTAGGTTATAAACTATTGTGTCAATTATTAAAAATATAAAGATTTATTATTAAAAGTTTATTTTAGTATGTTATGCAAGACGAAGCTCACCGACATTGGCTGGTTTTGACAGGAAAACAACTTATTACTGATTTAATGTGTCAAGCTAATAAGGTTAAAAATAATAGTAATTTATTTTATTGAAAAATTGTTATTGTTCAAATGTTGTGCTTTTTATGGGGTAAAAAGACGATTGTGTTTATAATTTTAGTGAAACAGTGACAATTTATGTGATTGCTTTGATGTGATAATGTTTTTTAGAGTTTTTTAAACTTTTTTTGATTTTAGTTTAATTTTAGAGTCCAGAGGAATTTAGCAAAGCATTTGACATAATGATTGAATATCTTAAAGAGGTAGAAGCCTGGCCTGACGTCAAAAGGGAATTAGCGAATAGACGGGTAGGCAAAAACAATTTCTCTGGTCGTAAAAAAATCGGGTTGTTCTTTACGATTTGATTTTAAAACTTTTTAAAAATTAATACCGTTACTTTTCAATTAAAAAAAAAACAAACTTTTTTAGTCAGCTGGTATGTCCGACAAAAGAATAGTTTGTTTGAATAATATTGCAGGTGCTTTTAGAGTTAAAATTTAAAATGCAATTACAATAAATTACAATTACTAATTATGTTAAATTTAAACCCATCTATATTGAAAGCATTTTAAATAAATTTTTCAACCTAATCAATTAAGAGTTAATAGTGAATTCGTGAAATGATTGCAGCAAACAGAGCTAAGATACATTAAAGTTAAAAACTTGTATTTTGTAGGTCTCCGAGATTTCATTCTATGACGTTGTGATGGATTTTATTCTGATGGACGCCTTCGACGATTTGGCATCCCCACCCAGCGCCGTACTGGCCGTGGCACAAAATCGCTTTTTTAGCGCCAGTGTGAAGGAATCCGTAGGGTTTTTACTTTTTAATATACTTTTTGTAGTGATTGTATTGTATTATTTAGGTATTAAATAGAGGAAGAAGATGGAAAAATCAACTCCTGGGCTAAACCTATAATTATAAAGGTCGTACTTAATCAAAACATCTTTAAATGGTCTTTTGTACCAAATTTTTTTGTATATATCAAAAATCAATTCTATTTCCCATTTATGTTCCAAACGCCGAGGTTTGCTCTGCCGCAGAATAATTTGTGTAGACAAGAACATTTAAGTTTAAAACTATTTCTCCCCTGAAAACATTTCGAATGCTACTTATAATAAGTGGTAGTCAATATTATAGTTGATTTAATTCATAATGTTACTTAATTATGTGAAATTTTATGTTTTTTTTAACGCGCAAAAATGTTTTATATAAATGACAGGTTATTTTAATTAATAAAACTGTTTAAAAAAAAACCTCAATGTTCAAAGTATGATTTAAAATGCATTAAGTTATTTCTTTTGTACAACGTTTCTCGACCGGTTATGTTAGTTAGCTGCCGCAAGGAAAATACTGAATTTCATCTTAACATAGTAACAAGGAAAACGGCGGTAAAAGCCCAAGAAAGCCTTACATAATTTTTTTATATTGAGAAACTGACTTAAATTCGGTCAGCCTTAGTTTCGATCACCGGTTGTTATTTTTATCATGCACAAAATTATGAAATAAACTGTGTGTATATGGCTAGATACATGGGGGTAGCCAGGATTTCAGAATGGGGGGTCCTCCAACCCTGAACAAAATTTTTGAAAGGTGGGTCCAGGGGGGTCCAAATTCTAAACTTTATAAAAGGGCTAAAAAAATTTATGTCGCATACTTCATTATTTCCCTATTATTCAATAAAAATAAGTCTATAAAACAAAGAAAAAAAATTTTTACAAACAATTTGATACCTTAAAATTTTTGATTTCCAAAACATAAACAACTGAAAAATGAGTACATTGAATTAAAACCAAGCAATGCAAAGTGCGAGAAAATGTTTGTGATGGTGGCAAACCACCGTTGGTGGTCAACATTAAGGCTGGCCGAACTCAAATCAGTTGCCGTATTTTCTGTTCCATAAATTTTTGTTTAAAAAAATCTAGGATTAAACCAGCTAACTGAAAATAATTTTTTCAGTATTTTTAGACGCTGAGGACTTTGGTGTGGTCGGTGTTGAAAGCGAAACGCGCCCGCTTGCAAAAACAGCACGGGTTCATCAGTCGTTTCTACGACATCAGCGAGCAGGTCAGTCCAGTAATGGCCTGGGGCTTCCTTGGTACGGACGAGAATCTCAAAACACTTTGCTACTACTTTAAAGTAAGCAGTCTGCAACTATTTATTTTTTGGATTTACAAAACAAGTCCGTAGCCAGGGGGGGGATTGGGGGGATTAATCCCCCCCTCAAATTCTGGGAAGGCAAAAAATTTCGTAAGGGTCCCCCCTTTGGTTTTTTTAAAAATTTAGAAAAAAAATTTTTTTCCAAATCACTCTGTAATGTATTAAAGCTATCTAAAATGCATTATTTGAAGTGATTTAGGTTCATAAACGCTCTTATTTATAAAAAAGGAATTATTTATAATTCAAAACATTAGTGCAGTGAGTTTAAAAATATTGTATTTTTGTTTTGTGTGAAAATATTTGCATAAAAGCGGCAGTATCAAAGAGCGGGAAGTCACGATTCAACCACTTTTTTGGTATAAAAAAGAAAACGTTTTTTAGAAAATGTTTGTTTTTTTTATTAAAATAGTAATAAAATACCTAAAGCTATTTTATTTTGTTGTATTTATTTAAAAAAACAACTGAAAATAAATAAAGATTCAGTACTTAAATTTAGGTTTTCTGATGCCTTTTAAAAGCTTAAAATTAAAAAAATTTCTCACCCGGGGGGGGGGGGGTGCATTCTGCCCCCCGGACCCCTGACAAGGGGCTCTGCCCCTTGACCCCGCTGGGGGGCTCCCGCCCCCCGGAGCCCCCTTGTGGGCCCCTATAAACCACCTTCCAAAAAATCCCCCCCTCAATTCAAATCCTGGCTACGGCCCTGCAAAATGAACCTATATCAACCCGGTTCAATGCACACATGAGTTCGGGGAGAAGATGGTGGATTAACCCACAAAATTCTGGGAAGATGGTTTAACCTACCTTTTCTTTGGGAGGGGCAGATGGGGTAATGGGTAGCCCTCCCCCTAAGTTTGAAAGTACATCCAAACTAAAGCTTTAAAATCAAAACAAGTTTTTAAAGCAAGAAAAAAGCTTATAAATGCTATAAAAAAGGTTTTCGACTTAAGTTTTAAATTTTTTTACCCATATACTTTTTCTTTGAAATCGATAAACGATATGGGTAAAATGCACTCCAGAAAAAAACTGATATGATAAAATGCTTTCCTCGGATTTTACTTATCCCCCAATAGCCGGGTTTAATCCCACACCTATCAATTTTTCAATCATTTACTTGATGCAGGATGCCTTATTTGAAAGCCCAGTATAAAATAAACTGGGTTTTCACTAAATGCTGAGTTTTAACGTTATTTTTATGACAAAAAGGTAAACAACTTATTATTTGTTTTAAGTTTAAAGAACCCTTTTGACATTATTTTTTGTATTTGCGATCAGAAAAAACTTGCTGATAAGTGTAAATTTAGTATCTTAAACCTACACCAAAAAGGATTCCCTACTTTTATTTTGAAAATTCCTGTTTATTTTTGTTTTTTCGAAAAATAACCCTTGTATTAAAATGCTCTGTTTAATCAAAAAATAGGCTAATTTTAAACTTAAGTTTTTGACAACCTGAGCTTTTATTTTAACAAGTTAAGTATTAATATTTCTTATAGCAAAAGGGCGTTTTAATTTATTTTTGCTACCCGTCCTTATAATTATTGTGCGTGGGTAAGGTAATAATTTGTTGCAAAACTGCAGTTACAATTTTTTTGTATTGTTTAGGATCAGATTTGCAATTTGCTTTTGGATATATTCAGTTTCGAAAGAGTGCGGTACACGACGATGCGCGATCTGGCGGAGGATATTTGGCTTATAGTCCAAACTCGGGCTGAAATGACGCAAAACAGACTTTCTGAAATGGTGTAAACATAAGGAACTAGTCTTAATCTCGGTATAATTTGTGACAATTCAAACATTTTAATAGGGTGACTTCTGTTTAAGAAACGTAAAAAACAGCGTAATATTAGTCACCATTGTTTTTGGAAAATTCGTTAAATATCTGAAAATCCTGGAATTTATAGATTAAAACGGAGACTAATAGAACTGAATAATTTTGAATCAAAACGGAAATGTAAAAGCTTAAAATGACTTTGCCATTTTTTCAACCTGTAAATTTTTCTAAAATGGGAAGAAATTGAAATCTCAGGAAGGATGTCACGAAAAATTACAGCACAAAACTTTAGGCACTGATTTAGTGTAGTTTGGTAATTATAAAACTTGTTAATTTGTGGTTCAGTTTAGATGTGTATGAATAACATTTTAATGTAGATTTTTAGCTGTATAATACGGAATTTGTTGGTACAAAGGAAAATTGAAATTCAAAATTCCATTGTCGGTTTTCTATATTGCAGGGCTTGATAATCCCAAATTTAATGAGCTCAAGTAACCTTATTGCACACTGTCTCTATACTCTACCACTCTTAAAATAAATATTAAAAAACTTGATGTTTATTCTTGTTATTTTGTAATATTTTGTGTTTTTATTAATAATGTTAATTTTAAAGTAGAATTGAATTTAAATCTTGCCGCTAAAATTTTGTTTAATTTTATAATAAATAATAAAAAAAACTTAAAAATAAAAGATGGGAATGACAGTACAATGCTTTAAAAATATTAGCAAAAAATTTTATTACAGATTGTTTTTTGTTGGCAAAATTATATTAAGTTTAACAACAATTACTATTATGAAAAATCCAGAACAAACACCATTAATTTTTAGTAATTTTATACTAACACATAAAAAAATCATCCTTAAATATTATTATAACATTAAAATAAAATTATTTATACCATTATCCACCATTAACACCATGTAGTTTTTATGTATAATTCTAGTTAATTTTAATTGTTAAAAAAAACTAGTATAAAATGCCAAAATTTATTTTTTTATAATATTTACGCATGTCCGTGTATTTATATGTTTTTATTCATTGTGCTGTCATTCCCATCTTTTATTTTTAAGTTTTTTTTATTAATTATTATAAAATTAAACAAAATTTTAGCGGCAAAATTTAAATTCAATTCTACTTTAAAATTAACATATTAATAATACACACAAAATATTACAAAATAACAAGAATAAACATCAAGTTTTTTAATATTTATTTTAAGAGTGGTAGAGTATAGAGACAGTGTGCAATAAGGTTACTTGAGCTCATTAAATTTGGGATTATTTAATGGATAGAAAACCGACAATGGAATTTTGAATTTCAATTTTCCTTTCCTCACAACAAATTCCGTATTATACAGCTAAAAATCTACATTAAAATGAGCAATACGTAACTGAACGAAGTAGATGTACATAAATCTGTATTTGATTATGTTAAAAAATGCGACAAATTAATACGTTTTAACTGAGTAACATATTTTAAACCGTTCCTGTGATGGCCTTTTTCCCCGTTACAACGTTGAAACCTTCGTACAACAAAGTTGAAACCTTTGTCTCACTGTTGTCGTATTTTTGTATGACAAATGTACGTAAACCTTACCGCGAAAAACTCGACGCATGACCTAGGTTGTACTTCTGTCATACATAATTTTTTGTGCGCAATAGTGCTCAAATGACTTACAAATTGAAATGGTTACAGCTGTACCGTAGCAATATGCAAATTTTTCCAACATAAAATATCCTACGTAATACACGGTATCCGTGTATTTTAACATTTTAAAATTACTCGCTTGACACTGGGCACGATTCGCTAAAAAAAATTATGTATGACGGAAGTACGACATATACTGTAGGTCATACGAACGTTTCACGGTTGTAACCAAAGAGAAGGCAAACACGGCAACGAGGTAAAGGACATTTAATTATTTAAAAATAACCGTACTGCGTATTGCGTACTTCGTTTTACTTTTCATTTTTTTATAAATTTTCCCTATATTGACCAATTATTTTAACAAAACTCCGTCTACAAAACTCCAGAAATTAATAGATTACCATGTTAAACATAGTTTTGAGTCTCGAAACAAAAACTGAAAACAAATGAAATGCTACATTGGTACAAATGGTACGAATTTTTAAAAATAACAAAAAATAAAAATAAATCATCACTAAATAACAAGTGCTGCAAGCACTTTGCAATAAATCTTTGGCTATGAAAAACAGTTATAACTTTTGCAATATTGATGCAATGTTAAAAAAACCAAACGTTTTATTTGTATTTTAGCAATACGTAACTGAACGAAGTACACCAACATAT
>JASAMX010016354.1:0-53301 GCA_030248175.1 Microlaimidae sp. YZB2_3
ATGTAAGCTTATATTAAGATGTACCTTATTTTTGTAGATTTGCTCCGCTGAGACAGTGTGTTTAACTTGCGAGAAATCTCAAATTTGTAACGGAGTGTGCTGCAATGCAGGTGAAACATGTGTCAATAATTTTTGTTGCCCCCACCCCTGCAGCGGTGAGTGCTGCGAAGAAGATGGGAAATGTTGCAACGGACATTGCTGTGAAAAAGGCTATTATTGCTGTAATAATTCGTCCAACGATAATCGTCATTGCTGTGGCATAATTAGCAACAAATGCTGTTATTCTTCCTGGTTTGGGTGGTGTCACTGCATCAGTGAAAACAAACAGGTAGGTGTTTATATTAGTATTTCGAACATATCTCACTTCAAATTAAGCCCATGCTTTTTAACATTCATTAGTCAAAATCTAACCCTTTTTTCACGAATTACACAAATTTAAAATCTTCACTTTTAGAGTTTACAATAATTTACAGTTAGGGTTTTTATAATTCGAGATTTTTTTTTATTACAATAAATCTATTTTTAACTTATAACCAGTTTACTAAATTAAACATAAGCCACAACAATATTTAATTTGATTCAGTAAAATTCAGAAGTCAGTTTTTAAATTAATTTATCTGTTTTAACATTTTATTTGTCAGTAAAAAATAAAAATAAAATACTACTGAAAAGGGCAAGCAAAAAATATTAACACACCAAAATATATGCTATATTACTGCCTATACAATTTAAAATAAACTTTATAACAGTTTTTAAGGCAAACACTAAATTCCACCGACTCCGACTCCGCCTCAAATTTCTGTAAATTATATGTTGATGTGCAGGTTAAGCTTAGGCTTAGGCTTGAAATAAAATTTACATAATACTAAAAATTACGGTAGATTACGGCAGATTTTGCACGGAGTCGGAGTCGGTGGAATTTAGAGTTTGCCGTTTTTAATTACTTTTTATTTAAGATCAATAACAGAATTATTAATCAATTAATGATTTTTTTGTATCATCATTTCATATTATTTTATTTCAACAAAATAATTTGCGACTTAAATGCCGTTAACATAAACATCAATTTCAAAAAAAAAAAATGCTATAGGTAAAATTGTCGTAGCTGCGTCTCGCTTTTTTGTATACGCCAAGAATCGTTAAAAATAGTTTTTCGTCCACAAAATCGACTAAACAATGCAATGGCAGCAGAAACAGTGTCTTGCACTGGTCCAACTTTTCTTTGGATGGTAAAAGGGGAAATGCATTTACATTTTTTTAGTATAACTCGCGCTTGAGGACCAATGTTCAGAAGTGACTGAAATGGTTTACACTGGTAAATCGTGGCGTGAATTTTAATATATGGTAGTTGGTTAAAAATAAACCATGCCTACGTTTGCAGCTACGACTATTTTACCGATTCTAAAGTCAAATAAGAATTATTTTAAAAAATTGGATTATAAAGTTTTTAGCAGTTATCAGTTACTTAAGACTGTAGAAATTTGTTTTAAGATATAACTATTCTATTTGCAAACGAAACTTTCCATGCAGTAATTCGTCTATCCTCAACCAATAACTTTAAAAAAATGATCTCGAGTGGGCTGCGAGTTAAAAATAAAAAATATTGCCTTAATTAAAGATTGTTTAAGTCATGTATGATTTTAAAACACTCATAAGTATCTGTTTTTTCTCTTTAATTTTTTAATTTTTTAAAATCTATGTAATCACTTAGATACAGTTCAAACTAATTTTTCTAGGTATTAAGCAAAACAAATTATTTATTTATTTCACAGAAAGTACTTGCCGCTAAATGTGCAACCACATACTATACATAACAATACTATCAAACGATAAATCATCACTATATAGTGTGTCTTAGTAGGGACTTAATTTTGGGACTTTCAGTATTCAAGACGAAAGTTCTTCCACTGCGCCAAAACATCGCCATATAGTTATATATATTACTGCCTATAGGATTAAAACTAATTTTTATCTATTTACTCATTGCATTTGAATATAATTTCCTTAAACAATTTTCAATTTGCGGGCACTTGGTTCAAATTATTTATGTTTAAAAAACAAAACTAAAATTTTCAACAAAACAATTATGTATTTTTCTCTTTTCTAACTTAAAAGAAGGTCAAGTAGGTTATATAATCAATTTTAAAAAATGAAAACACCATGAATATCAAATAAAAAAATATTCGAACAAGTCAAACAAAAACAGTGGACCAAAATAGCTTTATTATAATCATTACCTTAAAAATTGTTACAACGGTTTCCTACTATTGAATCACCGTCATGGGGCAGCACTAAATACATAAAAGAGGCAAAACCATAAATAAATTACACAAGCTTATGCGGGATGAATAATCTGTAAAACGAAATGAATACACACCAAAATATAAATATGTATTGCAAAAATAAAAAAAATCGCCAAAACTTTTATCATTTTGAAGGCTTTCGGTAAAACATATTACTATTATCAATAATTGGTCTAAAATATTGAAATACCATTTAAGACAAGAATAAATAAACTTAGGAACATATAAGAATTAGGGTAAAAACATGCGTTTTACCTTCGAAATAGAAAACAATTCTTGTTTTTCCTTTTTAGATATTAAAAATGCCCGCAAAGAAAATCGTTTTTCCACTTCTGTTTCTTATATGAACTATACCAAATTTTCACCAAAACATTATATGATGGGCCTTATTAACACAATGCTTTTTCGCACATATTCTATTTGCAGTTCTTACCGTCTGTTACATTTGGAAATAACTCACCTCAAAAACAATTTTTTTAAAAACGGTTATACTATAAGTTTTATTGACAGATGTATTTAAGTATTTTTTAAAAAGTTTTTATCAAAAAAGAAACCCGTTTATCTGTTTCAAGAAAAGTAGTAGTTTTATCACTGCCTTTTTTAGGAGTTGCGTCTAAAGTTAAAAAAACAGACTTAGGTCTTTGTTTAAAAATTTGCCACATAGATTTAAGGCTGATTTTTGTACCAGGTCGACGGTTAGAACAATCGCTTGGTTTTAAGGATAAAATTTCTATGTTTCTGCAGTCTGAATTGGTTTATAAATATTCGTGTGCCACATGCAATTGTAGCGACATCCGGCAAACTTCACTATGATTTTCATCTAGATTCGCAAATCATAAGATGTATCTGAGAGAACTGAGACTCTTGTTCATAACACTCGATCAGCTGTTTATGAACACAGTTTACAGCGCAATGTTCCAATCCAACATAAAGATTTTTCTGTTCTGGCTCAATCCACTTCTATTAGGGAATTAATAATACAAGAGGCATTATTAATTCACCGTTTTCAACCAAAATTTATTTTTGTTTTGATGCGCGGTTTTTTTGCGTATTTCCTTCCGTTTTTTTGTTCCGGTTTAAAAAGTATATTTTTTGGGTTTTTAACATTTTTTGCCAAATGTTTTACGTGTTGTTTTCAATAATTTTTAAACCGGGTTTGTCTTAACGTTCCTTTTATTACATTTTGTTTATCTAAAATTGTTATAAAAGTTTATTTTTATATAGACACCTTGCACTGGAACTCAGTTTATACATAAAGTATGCAATATACACAGTCGTAACCATAATGGATAATTACCGTATCTCCTATTTATCTTTCGTAGTATGCAGATCAACCCATCGAAAGCGCGCGAAATTTTGATCGGTTGATCTGCATACTAAGAAAGATAAGTAGGAAATACGGTAATTATCCATTATGGTTACGACTGTGTATATTGCATACTTCATGTATAAACTGAGTTCCAGTGCAAGGTGTCTATACTTTTTAAATTAAATCTAATTAAAAAAAATCAAATTTTGTATATTTATAACAATTTGATGTAGTTCAAAACTCCACCATAAAATTGTTCGCGGACGACGCTAAGGTTTATATAGATTTTGACTCTGAAGAAGAATATGAAAATACCAAAAAAATTACAGGATGATTTGAATCGTTTTTCCCTTTGGGCAGACGCATGGCAACTCACTCTGGCCGAATCTAAGTGTGAGGTTTTAAATATTGGATTAAAACGCAGAACTAACACATTTGATTATTTTTTACACAACAAAAAATTGGAAAAAGTCAAATTAATTAAAGAATTAGGGGTTCATATATCACAAAAGTTAAGTTTTTCTGAACACTGTCAAATAATTACAAAAAAAGCTTTTAGATTTTCATCACTAATTTTTCAAAGTTTTAATTCCAACTGTACGAAATTTACTCTTAGCTTTTAAAATTTATGTTAGGCCTGTTCTGGAATACGCAAGTGTAGTATGGAATGCTTATTTAAAACAGGATATTGCTTTAATCAAAAGAGTGCAGTTAAATTTTACCAAAAGACTTTTTAAAAGATGTGGAATTCGTTATAAGCATTACAATGAAAGGCTTGATTACTTAAAGTTGCAATCATTAGAAGAATGTCGACAAATCGCAGATTTTTCTGAAAACTACAAAATACTACATTCCAAATCAATCTTAAATTCTAATGAATTTTTTAAATACAATATGAATTGCACAAGAGGTCATAAATATAAGCTTAAAGTTCAAAAAAGTTGGATAAATGCTCGTAAATTTTTTTTGTAACAGAGTTGTTGAAAAATAGAATAATTTGTCCTATAAACAAGTTTCAGCCACTTCTCTCTCACAATTTAAAATGTTATTAATGGATGGTTTATGTTAGTGCTTAGAAATAAGCCTTTAAACCATATTCTAGTAACCATATTTCTTTGTCGCAATTGTGATCGGTTCGCGTTGTGATAATTTGTTGTTGATGATTTGAAATTGTTGTAATATATGTTTATTTACTAGAATAAACAATTTGATTTGATTTGATCAATCTTATTCTTTTTGTATTATTCGTTTGTGTATTTCTTTTTTTTTCACGGTAAATAACTCATAAAACTAAAATTCATTTAACTCATATGTTTTCGTGTTTTAATAGTATATTGTATTTTAACCTAATTCTTATATGCCTAAATTTGTTTATTTTTGTCTTAAATGGTATTTCTATATTTTAGACCAATGATTGATAATGGTAATATTTTTTACCGAAAGCTTTCAAAATTATAAAAGTTTTAGCGTATATTTTTTTATTTTTGCAATTCGTACACGGTTTCCAAAAAGCAAAAGTTTACATCAAGTTATTATAATTATGTATGTGCATAAGACGCCAATTAAAAAACTACTAGTAAAAAACAGTGAATTCTTTAAAAATATAACCACTTTTTTCCACAAATTTTAGAGTTGAGAATTTCCGACTGCGTGTTAAAAATTATTCTAATTATATGTAGATCATTCCACAGTGTAAAAATTTCATCTTGTGAAAAAATTCGCTAGGATCTATGGAATAATCTGCAGTTTGTACAATAATCCAAATAATAATTTTTCTATGTACTGTTATAATTGTTATAATGTTAACCACGAATTCGCAAACAAAAAAAAACTGCAAACGTAAAACTTTTTGATGAGTTTTTTTCCTGTAATGTTTTCAAATACTCAACGTTTTTAAATCCAAAATTAAATTATTTTACAAGTTAAAACGTGAAATTTTTTTAATAATTCGAACTATGCGACAGTATTATGTAAAAAAATCCGTCTATAAATTTTGAGTTCAAAAAACAAAAACTGCGAACGTAAATTGTAAGATGATGTTTTTTCCACGTAATTGTTGTAAAAATTTCCGGGCTTTTTGTTGCATTCGATACGTATAAATTATTCTACAAGTTAAAACGTGAAATATTTTAAATATTTTGAATTATGCTACAGTATTATGTAAAAAATTTTGTCTGTGAATTTGGAGTTCACAAATTTTTAGTTTGAAAACAAAAAACTGGGAACGCAAAATTCTTAGCTGATGTTTTTTCCACGTAATGTTGTCAAAATTTCCAGGCTTTCTGTTGCATTCAATACGTATAAATTATTTTACATGTTAAAACGTAGAATATTTTAAATAATTTGAATTATGCGACAGTATTTTGTAAAACAGGTTATTTATGAATTATGCGTTCACCACTTTTTATTTCTATGATGAAAAGCTACATGTGGATTGCTTAACAATTTCAATTAGGTTTTTTTTAAAAAAGAGGGCACAGCGACAACCGGCACCATTCATATATAGGAAAAAAATTGAAAAACAACGAGCAACTAATACATTTTATGATGTCAGACATTGCCGCTTCATACGTAGAGCTCTACTTGTGCGCTTGGTTCCCATTTTTTAATGTTTTTTTAGAGGAAATGCTTCTATGTAAAGGTTTATAATAATGCGGAGCTAAATACTAAACGCTATATTAAATCACTTTCTGAACTTATTAAAAATCATAGCGCAGTTGAGCATCCTGAGGCCGGTCCACTAAACGGGCTGACTAGGTGCTATGTTAGCAAACACGTTGTTTAAAACTCTTGACAATGTTTTAATTCTGGGTTTTTTCTAAAAAAAACCTTTTTAAACTCTTTGACTGCATGACATAAATGTATATTTTATTAATTTTATGCGTATTTGTTATAAATATAAGCTAATATCGCAATAACCCCTAGTTTAAGGTTAGAAAAACTCATAGCTAGGGGTTAAGGCTTTATTAGCTTCTATTTAAAACAAATGTGCATAAAATTGTGTAAATAATAATTTATCCTACTTAAAAAAAGAGTCCTATAACATATCTTCAGAAAAAACACCAAAATTAAAACATTCTCAAGAGTATTAAACAACGTGCAAACTGGGCACCTAGTCTGTACGCGTTTAGTGGACCGGCCCCTGGTGTGTTATGCGGGGATTAAATATTTGAAATATTTGGAACACAAGCATGTTTTGTCTGGCATGGCAGAGCAAATGCAAGAGCGCACAGGGTTTTTCTTGATGGTTGCAATTTAAATGGATTTACTCACTTCGTGTAAAAAATATTTTTCTGAACTTTTTACTTCCACTTGCGATCATTTTAGGGTCAATTTTTGCAGTGATTTTTTTTTCAAAAAATATTAGTCACTGACAAAACATTTAGAAATTAAAAAAAAAGATTTCGTCGCTGTATATAATTTCCTTTAAAACTAATGATTGGAATTTTTTGTGATGTTTTACACCTCCGTTGAAAGTTTATACAGCGAAATTTGTAAAATAGACCACTGCAGTTCATAAAACTTTTTAACTGTCGTAAAAAGAGTTGAATATATTGAATATACAAATTGTTAGAATAAAAATTGCTGTTTTAACAAGTAAAACTGTAGAATAGAGACTCTAAATAAAAGATTCATTTAAATAAATTATTGGAATTAACAATGGCGATTTCATAATATCTCAAAGATAATTTTTAAATCACTACACAAACCTAACATAATTTTTTAAGAACAATACGAAAAATAAGCCTGGTTGATTTTTTTACGAAAATAGTTGCCCAATCTGCCCCATCCTATAAGTAATTAATACGCCAGCGTACAAATCAGTAGCACTAACTATCGTTGAATTATATCTGGCTCACGTCGAAAACTATGATGCAGATAAAAAGGGACCAATTAAAATTGTGCGGTAATGAAGCTTTAAAAAAACAAATAAGAACGCTTTTTGATTCTACTTTTTAACAAAATATACAAAAATTAACCAACTTTAGCCCTTTAAAAAATTGCAGTTAGGTTACAAACTAATTAATTTGATAAACGATTGTTAAACTGCAGGTTTTGATCTTTATTATTATACCGCTTGAGTGAAAATTTTCTTAATGGTTTTGTTGTTAAAAAGTAGATTCAATTTGCCTATAATTGATTTTTTTTATTAAACAACCAAACTCTTTAGTCATTTTTCACAAAATCTTAAAAAAATGCAACCATAAAATTCTGACATTTTTTGCGTCTATACAAATTTTGTATGTTGTATTCCGGAAAGTTACAAGATGGGATTGTTTTGCACATTTTTGTGTTGAATTTTTGAAAATTTCAACATTAAATTGAGAATCTGCGACACGAGAGTCCCGAAGTTTTGCAGGTGCGACAAGAGAGTCCTGAGACACTAGAGTCTTGAGACACAAGAGTCCTGGGACAAGAGAGCCCCGTCAATAATGCATCTTATTTGCGGCGAAACTGTTTGGGTGTTAGCGTAATTAAACACTGGTTTAAACTTAAATAAATTGTAAATATTGTACCAAACAAGCTTTTAGCTTTAAAAAAATATATTAAAACCACAAAATAAAATAAAAGTATAATTAGTTTAGTTACAAATATTTTAGGAGTGAATAATGATATTTTTTATGTTTTCAACACTATACTTATATTAATACACAACACATTCAACCAAGTATAAAATGTTTGAGTTAAAAAACCAAAAAGATAACTGAGAATCCAAACTCGGGTATTGTTTTTAACGTGTTTGCTCAAAGAAACCGTGACCTCCTGGAGATTAAAATATGTAACCTTGGATATTCTTTTGTTCTCCAAATCGTCGCGCTTACTGTACCACTGAAAGGATTTTTTTATAAAAAACGGCCCTGCATATAATTTCGGTTTAAATATAATAATTATTTTTGATAAATAAAAAAATCAATCGTCAATTGAATATATAAGTTCAAAAAACATTTTTTTGGGTTCTTGATGTAGTTAAAACCTTTAAAAGAAAAGACATCCTTGTTGTCGTAAAAACAAATTTTTTGCCACTAAGACCGTGGATATAAAACCTAAAAATCAAGCAAACTTTATTATGAGAATATTTTTTATTCGCGCGACAATTATTTTTTGTTAGAAAAACTTTTTGTGAAAAACTCGTCTTTGAAAAGTACGTTCACAAATTTCCGCCAAAAAACGAGTGTTCCGAAGACGAAATTTAAAAGCGAAACTTCCATATACCATTTTATTTATATTTTTTAATCATTTAAGTCCAAGAAAATATAGAAGTATAAAAATATTTTAAAGCTGATGCTCTGCTGAGTCACAATAGTGTATTTTTTTGCAATTGCTTATTGTGTTAATAATAGTAAAATGTATTAATGTATTAATGAGTCTTTTTTTGCAATTTAGTAATTATGAATATGCAGTATATCTTTTAAAAAGTTTTAACAAACTAAAATTAAATTGAAACATCAAGAGAAAAATATAAGATTTAGTAAAAATAATATTTTACAGCGTCATATTTTTGATTTTTTAAATGCATCATTGCCGGGCTCTCGTGTCTGAGGACTCGTGTGTCTAGGGACTCTCGTGTCGCACCTGCACGGCTGCGGAACTCTCCTATCTCGGGACTCTCGTGTCTCGGGACTCTCGTGTCGCACCTGCACGGCTGTGGAACTCTCCTATTTCGGGACTCTCGTGTCTCGGTACTCTCGTGTCTCTCTCTCTCTTAAATTGAAAAACAATACAAAATGTTTAAAAATTATTTCATACTAAAATTTCGTTTTCTTTTCCTTTTAATTATTAAACAAACATTTCACAACTAGAATTAAACTCAATTCGTTTCTTGATTGAAAAAAAAATTACTCCTCCTTGCTGATTAACTCTCACGTAACTGATATTGAGGTCTGGAGATTTTTTTTAGCAAGTATTTGCAATAGTACCTACATAGACAAATGTTTCACCATTTAGCTGTTAGTATATGTGAGTAGCATTGAAGCATTCCATTAAACGTTTCACAGTGTGTATAATGAAAACTTTATTTTTAAAGGCTTTTTCATGTTACAGAAAAAAAATATGTAGCATAGCAAAAGAATTCACACACAATTAAAAAGTTGCGCCCTATACATTTTAGCTTTTTCAACCATTGTGTAGTATTAAGTTTTCGACTGTTTGTTTTAGCTTTCTTAATATATTGTTTTTTTAATATATATAAATTTTTATTGAAAAGTCTTAATTTTTGAACTCTGCAAATATTTTTAAAGATTTTTAAATTTTTTTACTAAAAATGATTTATTTTTGAACATTTTTTTAAGATTTGGTTGTTTTGGCTCACCACTTATAGTTTAAAATTTATTTAAAACTATCATTTTGTTTTTTTTTTCTTATAACGTTTTTATAGCTTTTGTACATTCTGTTTTTTTATAAAGTTTTTATTTCCCGGTTTAACAAAAAAGTAAACGGTAAATAATATTTTACCGTTTTTCTCTAATGCTGTTTAAATTTGCGTTTTATGAAAATACATATTTAATTTTTTGGTGTATATTAGTTGTGTTTTAGATTCTATCCCGTATAAGCTTGTGTATGTATGGGCTTTAACGGCATTTTGTGTTTTAGTATTGTCTAAAAATGGCGAAAATTCATGGTTATTGCAGATTGTTTTTTCTAAATGTTTTAACATTAGTAATTTTTATTTTTATTATGTGCACAGCTGTATAACTCATCTGTGGTTTCTTTCTTCTCAGTTTAAAGGTTTAATCAAACAAAATTTTGTAAAAAGCAAGCTAGCCGATAATTGAGTTCAAAAAACCCGTATAAAACGCAGAACGACTGCCCTAGGAGACGCGTACTTTGGCGAGAGACGCAATTCTCACTTCGCACGCCCAATCAGGGATTACAGTCGTAAAGCATTAAATGTATTTTTTTGGTTTTAGTTTGTTTTCGTTATAAAATTTAATGTTAGCTTATATAGATGCAGACTGTATGGTGGAACTATTCTTTGACAATAAATGAAGAGAAGACCTATAGTGTTGCAAAAAAGGTGAGACTTTAATTTTTGTAAAGAAGTTTTTCCAATGTGCCCTGGCCTGTGCATAAGTACAGTCAGACCGGGCATTAAGCAGTGTATGAAACATGCTTTTTACGATTTTATTTAGTGTCTTTTGCTTTTCAAGTAGAATTCTGGTCCTTCAAAATTGGTTTTTTAAATGTTTTATGCCGCAAATATTTTATCAAACGTTTTGGCTTGTGAAAACTGTTAAAGCTTTTGAAAGAAGTTTCAAATAATGTCCAAATAAGCGTCATATAGGGCAAAAATTTTGCACAATTTACTCATATGCTTGTTCTTTCTAATTATCAAATTCTTCTTTCAGCGACTAACAGGTTTCGGTCCACTAATGATATGTTAACTACCGTCTAGGTTAGGCAATTGTTAAAAAAAGCTTTTAAGAGAGTTCTATAATAGATCTCATTGGGAGTCGAATCAAGTCATGTTCAAGAATCGCAAAAATACAAAACTCAGTAAATCACTATGTTAATCTTTGTCGTTAGTCCCAAACAGAAAATTCTAAAAATTTAAAAAATTAGGTAAGTATTTTTGTCACGTTTACCTAACAAATTAAATTTAAAAGAAATAAAGAAGAATTTTTTGATTAAACAATAATAATTACTGCAAAACCACTTTACAATTATACTTTAATCCTTTAAAACAGTCGTAATTTGTTTAATATTGATGTAATTTTAACAAAAATATATAAAATAATAATAAAGGAATAATATGTGACTACATATTGCTCAGAGACATTTACTTCTTTAAATGCTCGTTGTAATTAGGGACGCCCTAATTTCGGAGTTTTTGCGTAGTTTTTTAAATTAAATGTTTCAATAATAAATTTCTTCTGTGGTGTCTTTCCAGCTTTTTTTGAGAATCCCGGCTAAGATTAAAGTAGTAGCTTAGTAATTAAATAATTTATTGAATTTTGGATTTTTGTGGTTGGAGTTTTGACTATTGGTTGGGTTTATTATTTTAGTCCAATATTAATAGATTTTAATACATTTGTTGCTGTCAATTAAAATAAATGATCCTTCAATAATTAAAGTACAGAAAATTAACATGATGAATGACCGTATGAATGATATGGAGATCCAAATTAACAATTATTAGTTTGTATTTAGAATGTATATATATCTATTAGGTTGTTAAAACATCTCAACAAATTTTCCCATTTAAGGTGGAACGATACAGTTAGGATACCCTGTCGGTTTTTGTGTATAACTCGTGCCGTACAAGACGAACAGAAGCAAACTATATGTTGGGCGAAAGGGTATTTTTTTCCGGTCAGTTCGGTATCCTTAACATTTTTTGTGGACCTTTCCACGGCGAAATATGCTTCGTTGAAAACAGTTTTTTAAAACAGTTTTTTCCAATTTAAACTGTTTTAAAGGCATTTTAAAACAGTTTTTTCCAATTTAACAGAACCAGAGTTAATATTACGTAATAAAAATTTAACTCAAGTTACAAACACCCAATGTACATGCCCACAAAAATTTTCAACGAAATTTCTACTATTGAAGCTTTTTAATTTCGTTTTATTGCTAAAATTGTTGAAATAAAAAATAAAAAGAAGTGATAGTAGAGATTTCGTTAAAAACTTAAAAACTGGCTCAGAATTATGGTACAACTGCTGGAAACAAACTAATTTCTATCAAATGACTAAACTTTCATTTATAATTTTTTGATTTGACGTCGGGAAACTACATTTTAAACATTTGTTTAAAACTGACTTTTAATTAAAAGTGCTCAGACAAAGCAGTAGCCAGGTGGTTAGAGCGTCAGACTCGGAATCCCGAAGCTCTATGTTCGAGTCCCCCTGAGCAATATTTTTAACCTCAAAACTGTTTTTTTTTTAATTTCTAACATTTAAATTAAAAAAAGTGTTCATTATTCAATACTGTATTCAACCCCGAGTACCTGATTTTAGGTGGTTTTGTTTGGGGTAAAACCGGTATATAGTCAAAAAATTCCTAGGGGGGGTGTTCGCAACTCCCCTAGTGCCCCCGGGGGGTCAAATTAAAAAACGGAGGTCGGATTCGTCATCAGGACTTCTGAAAACCCCTGAGTACATGTTTTGGGGAAAATTGGTGAAATTTTTTGTAACTGTATCGTTCTACCTTAAATTAGAAACAGATTTTTTAAGTAAAAAACAAAAATTTAACCAGTAATAAATATTTTGAATTTAATTAAAAATGAAATTTTAAAAGCTTTAAACTAAATAAAATTATTATTAAAAGCATACATCGGCACGGGGGGTGGTTTAAGCTTTTGAGATGGCGGGTTTAAGCCCCCCCCCACTCAGAGTGGTGGGGGAAGAAAAAATTAACTCCTCCAATTTCGGAAAATAAAGAAAAAATGTGTTTAAAATGACTTCTAACTGCCTCCAAACTACACTTTTGATGCCAAAATGAATGTTTTAAGCAATAACAAGTTTAAAAATTCAATAACAAGGGCTTTTTGACCTAAAATTATGGTTTTTTACCTATTTTCCCTTGAAAATTGAAAAACGATATAAGTAAAATGCACTTCAAAAAAACTACATGGGTAAAATGTGTTTTTCGTCTATTTTAACCCTACTCCGGAACAACTTGCCCCTTTATTGTTACAAGTTAAGGCACTTAAAGACTGGTTCATATTTGTTGTCTACAGTTACCAAATTACACAGTCTTAAAAACAATGTCTAAAGGGAAAATGTCCACAGAACAAAGTCCAAAGAATTTTTACACATATGTAGGCTAACTAAATCCGAAACCTTTAAGAAACAACTCCAAAAGACTTTCAAAAAGGCTAAAATTGTCGTTTGGACAACTAAAAAATGCCCTCTGAACAATCCCAAGATGTCGTTTTGGATATTTTTGGAAGGTTGCTTGGTGGACAAAGTATGAAAACTTCCTTAAATTCTGTCCAAAGAACACTCCAAAGACAGTTCAAAGTGTTCAAAACTGTGTAAAATGCAAGTTGAATTATTTCAACTTTGTTTTTTTCTTTCCAAAGGACACCTTTGGATTGTTTAGAGGGCATTTTTGAATTTTCCAAAAAAATATTTTTGGATTATTCTAAGGACATCTTTGGATTGTCAAAAATAACTTTGGCTTGTCCCAAATATTCCTTGAGATTTTGCCTTTTGGACACTTTGGATGAAGTATAAACATGTTTCAAAATTCCATTTAAACCTTTCTCTTGGACTTTTTTGGAAGTTTTGTCTATAAACATGTTTCAAAAATCCATCTAAATCCTTCTCTTGGACTTTTTTGGAAGTTTTGTCATTGGACCGTTCTTTGAACTATAATTTGGAATGTGTTTTTAGTCTTTGTTTTTCGGACGATAAACAATGCTTACAAACTGACCTTTTGGCTTTGTCCTTTGGACATATTGGACGAAGTATGAACTAAAACTAATTCACAAGTCAAATTTGGAATCGCATGCCTCTTTAGTTTTTTAGTACCTCCTTGGTGCCTTGGCCATTTTACCCCAATTTTTTACAAGTTGGTACTTTGCGAACAGATTTAGTTTCTTTATATTTTCAAAAATTATGCAACCAAACATTAATTTTAAAAGTCAAAGTCATTTTCAAATTGCATTTTTTTAGAAAAATAATCTTCCTCCTTCTCCAAGCAGTATTATAACCCCAAATTCTTTTTTGTGCTTTAAAAATAATGGAAGCTCACTGATGAACTCACCCTGCAGGTAAGTTTTGTTTTTTGCGTTTGTATTTTTAGCGGTTAATATTTTTATTTTAATTTTGGTATAGATTTTTGAGAAAAAAACTGGTTTGAGCATAGGCTGATGCTTAATTACAGCTTACAGCCATTTTATGTTTATGCTCCAACAAAGGTTTTCAATCGCAGCTTTTTTAAGTTCACTGTTAGTGTAATTTAGAATTTTTGAATTTATAATTTAGATTTTAAGCTATTAAAAAATCATATGTGATTATATTTTGCAGTCTGATTTGAATTTTGAGATGTAAATTAATCAAAATTAAAAAAAACACAGTAGGGTAACAGGTTTTATTTTGAGCAGCCTTATTTTCGGCCACCAGATGTTATTTTTACCACCGGTTGTTATGCACAGAGTTACGTAATGAACTGTATATGGTTATATAGATCGTCATGTACTGGTCTTGATATAATTATGTGGGTCACAAAATTTTTCGTGTAATGAGCAAACGTTTAGCGGCCGAAATTAACGCTGGCCGAATTCTATTCAAGGTATTTTACGCAATGATCAAAAAAACATCCACAACAAAAAACATCCACAACAAAAAAGGAAAACTATGCTTCAATACCATTGATGTTCCTCAGAGCTCGGAGCTCCGGAGCAGAGCTCCGCTGTTATGAGCTTCGGAGCTCCGGTGCTCCGCCTTATAATTATACTAAGTTCGTGAATAATTAAAGAGTGATGACATTAATTCTTTGTCAATATTTTTTTGGAAACTAATTTTTTTTCCAAAACTTATTTAAAACAATAAAACTAGTTCTACAAATAACGCTAGAGTCGTTTAAAATGTATTTGAAGCGTAAATAGGCTTTAAATCGCTAATTTAAGGGTCGCAAATCCGGAGCTCCCTTCGCTTTAAATGGCCGGAGCTCCGGAGCATGATATTGGAGGGTAAGAACATCACTAATCAATACATAATTTTCTGAGGTTATTTCTCATAGTAATGCTAAAGAGTCTAGAAATAAAGGAAATAATTAAATTGGAATCCTGTTTTTAGTGCTGTTTCTTGTTTGGAATCAATGACCCAGTGCGGTTCTGGCGGTTATTTGGATACAATAAACATCGTGTACTGCAAGAACGCTAAGACTGTCCTGGACAAGTTCAATACGGCTGGTCAGAATTTTGTCAATTGTGTTAAAAACTGCATCGTAAACAATCACGTTGCAGCATATAAGGAAAATGTCATCCCTTGTTGTGATTCATTGAAAACATGGGGATTTGGAAGCATGCAACATAATTGTTTTACTTCTTGTGATTTTTGCTACATTTATAACGACAACAGTGTGGGGTTGCATTCTTTGTTTGCCGGCACCAGCATTAATGTTTTTACATTGTATTTTGAATATTGTACTTAAAGTTAAAGGATATTTTTACAAATGTAAAATCTTCTTATATAAACACGAACACCTGTTATATATCTCATAGTGTAAAGATTGTTAACAAAAATTAATAATCTATTTATTTTTGTGCTTTCGCAAACATAAATTTTAATTGTTGACAGTTTTTCTTGCAATAGAAGTGGTAGAATAGTGCAAAAATAATGTGTAATGTCAAGATTTTTTGGTTTGTTGTGTTTTGTAGTAACCTATATCAAATTCAGGTGATCATAATTTTAAAAAAATAAAATAAAAGATTTACTTTATAAATAGTTGTTTTGGTGCATTCTATCCTTTTTTAAAGATTGTTTAATTTTTCTGAATCACTTAGCTGTTTGTGCTGTTTATTAAGAAAGTTTGATATTAAAATAAGGTTTTTGTAACGTATTTTGATTATGACAAAGCCTCGCTTTTAATTTTTAATAACTTAACAATTAAATAAATATCCCCAATTAAAAAAATACTTAGTGTTTTTGTAATATTATAAATTATTTCTAATTTTTTAATAACAGGTTTCCATATTGCGGAACCAAAATTTTGTTATGCTTATTAGGTAAATTGTAGTTTTAATGACGGTATTTTAAGAACTATATGTAATTTTCTTAATTTAGGGACAATCGTGTCCGGTGTATCTTTCACAACCCAGCAACAATTACACTGGAACAATGTGCCAATTTAATTTTCAAGGGAGTATAGCTTACATAGTTTTTTTTAATATTTCATCTTAATTTTTGTAAAGTAAAAATATTTTTATAAAAAATATAAATAAAAAATGCTGCAAAACTGTAACTTTAAACCCAAAGGAGCATTTAACAAATTTGACATCGTTATGTTATTCAAATGAAAAAAAAATTTATCAAAATTTTAAAATGTCCCTATTATAGTGAGAAGTCTTCTATTGTATGTACAAAAACTTTTTTTTCAAAAAAAAATTAAAAGCACAGTACAGTGTCAACTTTTTTGTCTTCAATTTTAATAAGTTTTTATTGAAAACTTTACCCCTGCCCACAATAGGCGCCAATATATTTTTTTAAAAATTATCTTCAATGATATAGGAGATATAGGACCTTTTGAAATAGACGTTTTTTTATTCTTGCTTGTCAAAGACCTACTCTTAAAATTATAGACTCATAGACCTGAAACTCTAATTTGAAAATTAGGAACTTGGAGCCGGAATTGATAACTGGAAGCTAAACGTTTGATATCGCTAAAATTTTCTCCTAAGTCTAAGCCTAAACCTAAGCTAACCCCAAACTAATTTTTTAGTTTGGCTTTAAGTTTTAAGTGCGGCTCCAAATTCTCAAAATTTTCTAACTACTCCGAATGTTTTGCTTATTAAGCAGGAGAACTCGTACCCAATAAAACCATTTGTGAAATTCCATGTCTTGAAAATAATAAAAATCTTCCTGTTATTAATGTTTTTTTCATAATCTTAATTTTTTTAGGGATTTCATGTGATAGTTGCTGTCCAGCAAATTATTCATTCTGCTGCGATGACGGAACTTGCATGAGTTGGGATCCGTATTGCAGGTAGCAGTTTTTATTCACTTTTACTGTTTATGAATTTTTTTAACCCTTTGGGATTTTTTGTGTGTTGATTACATTTGGTTGCATTTTTTGTTGTTTTTTTTTGTTAACACAACTTTTTCACATTTTTTTACATTTTTACTTATCCTTCTAAGAATGCATAAGAGCAGAAAATATCAGTTTGTGTGTTAAACAATCGTTCTTTTTAATTATGTGTAATTAAAAACTTTTTTTAATTTGTTTTTTTTTTTAAATTATTATAATTTTTAACAATTCACATGTAGATTTTTCAATATGTAAAAAAAAAATTTGTGAAGCAAAATTCCTAAATAAAATTTTTTTACATAATTATTGAATAATTTAAATTAATCAAAACATTTAAAACATTCAAAATTATAACTCGAATGTTACAAAAAACTCAGAATATTTGACATCATTACGTGGCAAAAAACCTCACCAAGAAGTTTTACGTTCGCAGTGTTTTTTGCAAGTTAAAAAATTGTAAACACAAAATTCATAGATACAAGTAGAATAATCTACAGTTTTACGTAGGAAAATAATCATGTAGATTATTCCACAGGTTGTAGCAGTTTTTTTATAGAATCAAAAATATACTTTGTGGAATATTCTACGTAAAATTAGAACAACTGTTTAAAACACAGTGGGACATTTTCTACGCTTATGCATTCTTGACGTTTTTATTGATATGTTATTGCTGGCAATAATATTTTAATGCTCGCAATAATTATTGCTTTATTTTAAAGACTCATTCAGTTAAATGCGGACGTTTATTGATTACTAACGAAATGGTATAAGTTTTTATCTGTAGGCAAATTTTGTTTTGCTCAAATAAGATTAGCCACAAAATATATTTTCTTTGCGCGTTATAAATTCTGATAAAATTAGAACAAAATAGATTTTGTTCTTGTTCATTCATACTTCTTAATTTTATTGCAATCTTGTTTTTAATGTTCTCTTCAGATAAATAAACAACAACGTTTACTGGGTGCTATAGCTATGCTTTTATAGCGCAAGAAAAACGTAGGTTAAAACGTTTATTGTCGAGATTTAAAGCGTTTGGATTTGCACTAAATTCATCATCAGTGAAAACACATTTAAATTACAAACAATATTAAGAAATTATAGTTCAAATACAAAAAAGCTATAAATTTTTACAAGGCACTCACTACTATTGTTTTTCCCTACAATAGTAGGGAAAAACACATTAAAGTGAAAGAAAAAAATCAGATTTCATGGAGTAATATTTAAAAACAGCAGAAACAATAAAAAACATGGCAAAGAAAGATACAAACACAGAGAAAGTAGAATAGAAGTCGGGCAGTTACAAGAAATTAAATGAAAAAAAAAACTTAACAAATAGATGATTGGCTCATGAAACATTAATACACAAGGTAAAAAAGGGCCAATTATATATTTATTAATTTTTTATTTCATTTCTTGTAATTGCGCAGTTTCATTCTAATTTCACTGTGTTTGTATCTTTCTTTGCCATGTTTTTATTCTTTCTGCTGTTTTTGAATATTAGTCCATGAAATCTGAATTTTTTCCTTTTACTTCTATCTATTTTTTCCCTACTATATTCTTTTCTTGTAACTTTCGTCGTTTAATGTACTATATATTTATATGCTTGTAACAATTTATAGAAATTTTGTAACAGAATTATAATTTCTCAATATTGTTCCTACTTTATATGTGTCTTCACTGATGATGGATTTAGTGTAAATCCGAAAGCTTTGAATGTCGACAATAAACGTTTTAACCTACGTTTTTTGCACCATTTAAATTCACGGTTTTACATGTAGCTAAAATTTGTTTTAACTAATTAAAATTAAATTAGTCATATCTCTCCCTGATACTTTTTATATAGAGAGTATACAATTAGTATTTCAATCCATCACTGTTTATGTATAGACATTATAACTAGTTAAGTTAAAGGTTATTCTTAGAAGTGCATACAGAGTAAAAGTTATAGTGTTCTATTTCATTGATTTTGTCTAAAAGCGTTATATCTTCCCCCAAAAGCCAACAATATTATTTTCGTCAAAATATCTCTAGTGGTTCAGGAAATATGACCCTCCACAAAAGACGTATTTTTGATAATTTTGTAATCGAAAAATTGCTCAATAGGTATATGAAAATTTAAGTTACAAGAGCTTAATTCTAAAAAGCGACAATTTTATGCTTTTTGTTGGTATATTAATTATTAAGATACGTGCAGTATTTGTTGGGATATTGCCTTTTCCCTACAAAAAACCAGCAATTTTTTTGCCAAAAACAATGTTTATGAAAAAATATGCAGCAAACTTAATCGTAATTTCAGTCAAGCTGTTAAAATAAAAAAAAAGTCGAGGTATTATCAATAGAAAATAGAAAGTTGTCTTTTTGTTAAAAAAGTGGAGGTATTATCAATAGAAAATAGAAAGTTGTCTTTTTGTTAAAATGAATCTTTCCTGTAAAATAAGCTTTTATTCCGATTGAACAATTTTTCAAATACAAAATCATCGAAAAAACGAAATTTCTGAAGGGTCATATCTATTGAACGACTTAAGATGTTTTGTCGAAAACAACTTTGAAGGGTATGGAGGGCAGAGATAAGGTTTTTACAAAAAATTATTAAAATCAAAGACAATAAGTTTGACCCTGTACCGCACATTTAAAGGACACTATAATTTAAAAACTTTTTATTATTATATTTTATATTTAATTAAAGTATGTTACCACTGCCGAAAATGTAATTTCTCCTCTGTGGGAATTTTTGAAAAGTTTTGTCAATCATGGCGCGGAACCACTGAAGTTAATTTTTGTTTAGTCTCGCGGAATTGTGTAAAATAAAATCAAAAAATAAATTTTGAATTTGATATTGTGAAAAAGTAAGCAGGTAGATTCTGAATTTTTGGAGACAGAAAAAATTATCCATACCGGGATTTGAACCGACTATGTTTTTCTTGAACCCTAGGCATGTTCTTCTCAGTTTGGGGTACCACGGCACCTTACGCCGGCATAACCCGGTAAAGAGAAGGTGTCTGATTTGGGAAAAACGGTTTTTACCTGCCTCAATTGAAAATTTTGCTGCCTCTTATCTGCCTCCTACCTGCCTCCACCCTGCCTCTTATTTGCCTCAGAGGCAGTTTTACCTGCGTCCACCCTGCCTCCTATCTGCTTCTACCCTGCCTCCATGGTCTCTTCGAGGTATTTAACCTGCCTCTTACCTGCCTCCAGTCTTCCGCAAGCAGGTTCAAGAGCCGTCCTTATCCGGTTAAAGTGGGAATCATAATATTTATTTTCCTTTTATGATTTTAAGTTCATTTTAAAGCTAAAATATTCCAGATAGTTCTCTTCTGATACTGCTTTACAATATACAAACATAAGTTCATTAGAAAGCGCAATTAGTTGTACAACTTTTATCGGAACTATTTTTGAAGTAAGTTTCCCGTTTACTGATTTATTGAACAAAATGAAAATTAAAAAAAGGAATATACAAAAAAAGATTAACTTTAAGTATTAAATATTAAAAAAGTTTAATTTATAGACATCTTGCACTGGAACTCAGTTTATACATAAAGTATGCAATAAACATAACGAGTCACCATAATGGATAATTACCGTATCTCCTACTTATCTTTTGTAGTATGCAGATCAACCCTCGAAAGCGCGCGAAATTTTGATCGGTTGATCTGCATACTACAAAAGATAAGTAGGAAATACGATAATTATCCATTATGGTGACTCGCTATGTTTATTTCATACTTCATGGACAAACAGATTTCCAGTGCAAGGTGCCTATTAAAAATGTTCTTTACATGATATAGCTGAGTACACAATGTTATATGAACACTTGATTGATATAATTCTTAATACTTTAATTAAAATAATAATGGGTTTCATTTACTTAGTTTTTCACTGCAGATACCCCAAAAATTGCTGCGCCGAAAAGTTCTGCGGAAATCGCTGTTGTTCGCCAGACTATGGAGAGAAATGCGGTAATGTTTGCGCTCCAAAATCATCTGCAGTCTGCTGCGATGCTGATTCAGGGGCGGTGTGTGAAAAAAACCAGATATGCTGTGGATTGGGATGCTGCAATGCTGGCGAGGTTTACTTTTAAGTTTTTATTACGATTTATATTTATATGATTTATAATCATATAAAGCAGAAACATTTGTTCATGGCTTTTTTCCTGTTGTAACTTTTCTAGTTTCTTATTAGTTTAGAACAAAAAAACTTTATAGTTACTTCAAAGGAGATTTTTCTTATAATTCCCTTGTCTTTTTTTACTTTTTAATTCATACGCACTGAGCAATACGCTAATTGAATGTAGTTAATTCAAAGGGAATTAGAGTTTCCTTATAAGTAAGCGACATAGTTTTTTTGCAAGCATTAAAGGTGCGGCATGGAGTAAAACTTTTTTCTTTGATTTTAATGATTTTTTGTAAAAGCCTTACTCCTGTCCTTAATAGCTCACAAAAATTTTTTATCAAAATATCTCCCGTGGTTCAGAAGGCATAAGCCCCCAAAAATGGCTTTTTCGATAATTCTGTACTTGAAAGATTGCTGAATAAGTATAAAAGTTGAAGTTACAAAATATGCACTCAAAAAAACGGCAATTTTTTTTTGATTTGATACCTTGATTGTAAAGATTGGTGCAGTATTTGTTGAGATATGCGTTTCTCGCACAAAAAACCTCTCAATTTTTTTTGATAAAACACTTGATGTAGGAAAAAATGATGGACAAACTTAATCCAAACTCAATTTTGGCGGTACTTTTAACACCAAAAAATTAGCGTGGGGGTATAAAACAGTACACTATGTATCATTTTCACTATTTTCTCATTAAAAATAATCTAATAAAATATTTTCAACAAGTTAATTAAATCGATAGTTCTTCCTAGACAAAAAAAATAAAATCGTTTTTAAAACAAAAGTTCAAAGACCTTCCACTTTTGTCATTATAACTTTAAAAATAGCTCAAAATTTTATAATTTTTATATGCTCTAAAAAGAACAGCTTTAGGATTTTTAAATAATGTTTGATTGCGTCTTTATTTGAATTTTAACTTGAGTTTTTGATAAAAAAACTGTAAAAGTAAAAGTAAAACAGTGTAAATTTTAAGTGAGCGCTGCAAGTAAAATTATTAGTTTTTTTACTAAAAAAACCAAACAGACTTTTATTGTAAAAAAATTCAACTACTTGTAGTTTTTTGTTTATTTGTTGAAAAATCAAAAAAACAAACTTGATAAAATGCACGCGATTTCAACTCACTACTAACCCTTATCGCGCCCACTATCAAGAATGCATATGCATTCTTACCACTATCAAATAAAATGTCATGAAAAATGACAAACCAAATGCCTTAAAAGTTGCTGTTCATCGTTCGACAAATCACTGTTATCACTTCCTTTTTTTATCGAAAAAATCGAGAAAAAGTTTGAAGATCTTACATGCCGAAAATCACGATTTTCCATGGTTAAGAAAACTGTCTGGAGAAACCTTAAAGGTGCGGTATACTAAATCATGGTTTAATTTTTTTTTCGCTTGGTATTTGGTATCAATACGTCAGGTTTCATTGAATAAAAAATTGTATTACAAAAAAAAATTTCAGCGGTTGTTTAGATATTATCGCTTCAATATTTCATCAATTTTTTTGCCGCTCAGCCAGCCAAATAACTGTACAACCGATGAGAGATTAAAAAACGTCTGCAATATTTAACTGAACTCAAAATACATCAAATTATTTATTTAAAATAAAACATTATAACTCAAATATAATAGAGAATCACGACGGTTAATTCAATGTACACAAAGGTCTCAAGAGGATTTTAAAATATTTTGTATTTGACGTTGGCTAACAAAAAACACGATCATAAAACACGAAAACAACATAATCATAAAAAAGCTGTTTCTAAAAAACAGCTGGTTGTGCATATTTTTTCCTTATATTTTTCCGTTATTATACAAATTATTTTCAAATTTTCTCGAGACCTTTGTGTACATTGATTAACAATCGTGATTCTCCATAAATAAAAAGACACAGAAATTAGTATAATTAAACATTTTGCATATTTTCATAATAAAATTTGTATATAAAATATCTTAAATACATCAGAATTTTTACGAGAAAGAATGCTTTTGCAATGTCCAACGCAAGCAAACAAAACACACCGTGGCTGGTGTTTGGTAAAAAACCAAAAATTATCTGGAATAACCAAGCGGTATTCTTGCTAATATCTGGACAGCCACTGAAAATTATTATTTTATTATTAAAATTTTTTACTCAGTGAAACCTGAAGCATCGATTGATACCAAAATCCAAGCGAAAAAAATGCGCCATGATTTAGTATACCGCACCTTTAAAGCTTTTTTTATTTGTTTAGGAAATTTTGTTTTTTAATTGTTTTTCATAAATAACACAAAAAATTAACGTTTATTAAAAGCTGAAAATTTAAAGGTTTGTAATAACGGTCACTGTTGTCCTTCTGGAACAACTTATTGTAGTCCTGGTGTGTGTTGCAGATCCAATGAAACTTGCAGCAGTGGGCGCTGTTGCCCTGCTGGAGGAAATTGGTGTAGTAGCTTAGATCAGTGTTGCAGAAATGGTAATATAAATATAAATCTTTTGTAAATTTTCAAAAGACGCACGTTTTTTATAAAATAAATTACCAGAGAAAGATTTTAGTTTAAAATTTAGTAGTTAGTCTTTATTATTTTTGCTGGAGCATGAGCACATAAACATTTTATTTTCGGGAATCGGTGTAGTAGCTTAGATCAGTGTTGCAGAAATGGTAATATAAATATAAGTCTTTTGTAAATTTTCAAAAGACTCACGTTTTTTATAAAATAAATTACCAGAAAAAGATTACGATTTGAAAGTATGTTTTAATTTAAAAAATAATAAGGAAAATAATACATGAAATTAATAAGTTTTTTATTAATTATTTTTCATGTATTAATTAATTTTCATGTATTCTTGCTATGGTTAAATTATCTGGCTGCCCCGTAAGTTTGTACAGGAGACAGAAATGGACTAATTAAAATTATGTGGTTATGTTTTTAAAAAAACAAATAAGAACGCATATTTTTTTATTCCCACCTTTTGACAAAATATAGAAAAATATAACACAACTTTATTCTTTTTAAAAATTACATTTTGGTTCTAAATTGAGTAATTTGATAAATAATTGTTAAACTATGGTATGCATTTAATCTTTATTATTAAACCGTTTGTACTAAAAATTTTAAATGGTTTTATTGTTAAATTAACGCTTCAATACTGCAAATCATCGAGATTAGCTAGGTTTTATTTTCCTATAGTGAGTTGAACTAAGGCTAAGTGTTCGTTCAACTTTTTCTAATTTTTTTATATTCAGCTAAGATATTGTGCTCGAGATTTCTGACTCCAAGTTTAGAATTTTTGAACTAAATTTTCAGTTGAGAATTTAGCCTGTTATGCCTAAAATTTTAAAATGTTTATACTATTTATCAACCAGATTTACAAAAAGTTTGAAGTTTTTGACTTTGCAGAGTTTTTGTATAAAACTTAACGAAGAGTTTCCATGTCGCCCAAAAAAACTTCAAAAAATAGCCATAAAATTGAAACAACAATTTGGATAGTCATAACTCGGCAGTATCTTTGTATTTTGTTATTTAGACTCATTGGACCAGGACTAATCACAGTGTTGCACGGAAATATGGGCATATGTTTCTTTTGTAAATTTTTTTAAAAATTTTTTTCACAGAATTTGATTTCTTAGCGAGTGCACTTGGTTAATTATGAACTTAATTACGTGCACAAGTGATATGATAATCAAACTATGCTGTTACTTAATCTTTAACTTTAACTTAATTTACTTTGGTTTTTTTAAGCTAATTAAACTTAAATGATTTAAATGACTTAAAGTATTAAATCAGATATTTTGCTATTAAAAAATTGAAAAAAAATTTAAAAAAAAATTGTTCAATATCAAAATTTTTAAATTTGTTTTTAAAATTAATAATTTTTTTGCAGAAATGCTAATATTTTGAGCTATCCTAATATATGGTGAAAAGGCGGAATTGAAAAAAAAATGTTTGTTCTAACTCATTTTTATCAGGACTTCTAAATTTACATTTACTGTATTAAGTCACGTGACAATTTTGTAAGGACATCCAGATTTATTTCTTCCGTATTATTTTTTAATACTTTTATTTTTGAAAACATAGTTAAAGTCTATGGGATTCAACTTGCGTCAGACTGTCTCAATTTATTAATTAAACAATCTTTTTTCCCATAAACCTTAAACCTTAAAAACCTTAAACCTTCTGTAGGTACTACTTGTTTTCACAATCAATGCTGTCCCAATAATCAAGTGTGTGGAAATAAGTGCTGCCCAATTGGAGAATCGTGTTTTTCTGGAAGTTGTTTGTCTTGTCCATCCAGCAGGTAGATTTAAATACTTATATTTATAAATATACCCACAACCCCCAATTATATATTATATTATTATATAAATATATATATATATATATATATATATATATATAATAATATCAAATGTTTAAAATACCAAAAACAGTGCTTGTATTTTTTATTAAAATAATTCTTTAAAATTTTTGTATATTTTTTCCACATTTCAGAAAATTACGTTTTGTACGTCTATTATTATTTCAAAATCTACATTAATTATTTTACTGATCATAAAGTTATTACTGTAGAACTTGTGGCAATGTGTGTTGTCCCGTTGGTTTGACCTGTGTCGATGACAAATGTTGCCAATCCAATAATATTTGTGGTGGAAAATATTGCTGCCAAAATGGTGAAACTTGCTGCAAAGGAATGTGCTGTGACAGCTTTACACATAGTTGCTGCCCAGGTTTTAATTGTTGATTAACATTAATATGATTTTTCTTCCAAAAAAGATGTGATAAATTTTATGTTTCCAATTTCGCCTTGTTTATATGTAAGACAATTTATCACTTCAGATTGAATTTCAGTTTCCTATCATTGCACTGTAATTTCCGTGATTATAATTGAGTCTTCAGGTGAAATTATGAAAATTTTATAGTTTATGGTTTATATAATCTTAAACTATTTTACCTTGTGGATTACATTTTGGTGGGGAACAATCGTAGGTTACATTATTTTTTGAAGAAAACTGTAAAAGTTATGTTGTTACCTCAATAACATTTTTAAATTCATAACAAAACATCTTCCATTGAACGGTAAAGTATCTTCCATTGAACGGTGCAGTATTCATGGTGTATTCTTTTATTGCCTTCTGATTAATACTAATCGATGTGTCACGTCACACTGAGAAAAAAATATTATTACACCAAAAAGTAATTCCAAGCGGTTGACGAGTTATTAACAAGAATACCGCTTGGTTATTCTGAATGTTTTTATATACCAAAATAATTGCTAGGGTACCAAAAATCTTAAGTTTTAAATTTTGTTCAATTCCAAAACTTACATGCAAACTTAAATACTCAATGAATAAGCATACTGCATCTTTGAAAGCTTATACAAAATTTTCGGAAATATGTTTGTTTTTTATTGTAAAAATAGTGCCATTTGAAATATATTAAAAATATAGCAAATTATAAAAATTACAATTTTGATAAATCTAAATTGTTACAAAAATTACTAGTTTTAAAAACAACAAGTTTAAAACTTGTTTACTAAGCAAAAACAAATTTTGGTATCAGAAAAATGTCAACAGTTGGTACATGATGCAACTTCACACGCTTTCTGAGATTCTAGTTTTTTTAGAAAAAAACCCTGAGAAAAATACGAAAAACTGCCAAACAATATTTTTTTTAAAATTCGTTTTAAGTTTATTTTAAAAATTCATTGTTTTTTTAATAAAATTACAGTAAGATTGATTAAATTTTTAATCCTTCAAATAATAATAATAAAATTTAAATTAGTTTAAGATTGTTATTAAAGTTAAATTTAAGTTTTTGCAATTTTTTAATTAGGCGCAACCTCAATTTTTTTCTGACCACAACTAACTAACTATATACGTACACTTGACGCATCGATATCATCCTTCTAAAATTTTTAGTTTTGTAGTCCACCAAGCAAAAATAAAGTTTTTTTATAAATAAAAATTACACGTAAAACATGGAAAAAATGCATTTATTTAGAAATATTTATTTGTAGCTCATTAACCCGTTTCTGTGAGTGCATTTTCCTGGCTTACAACCGTGAAACCATCGTATGACCTATATCATACTTCCGTTATACATAATTTTTGCGCAAATAGTGCCCAATGAGCGAGCGAATTGAAATGGTTAAAGTTGTGCAGTAGCAATATGCAGATTTTTTTCACAGATACAGTGTATTACTTAGGATATTTCATGTTGCAAAAATTCGCATATTGCTACCGTACAGCTTTAACCATTTCAATTTGCTCCCTCACTGGCCACAATTAACGCAAAAAATTATGTATGGAAGAAGTAGTCATCCGTAGAGTTTATCGCGGTAAGCTTTACTTAGGACATTTTTCACACGAATATACCGCCACCAGAGACAAAGGTGTCACATTTGTCGTACAAAGGTTTCACGGTTGTAACGGGAAAACAGGCCATCACAGGAATGGGTTAAAGTACCAAGGTGGATTCGAAAGGTGTTGGGCGTCTTAGGGTAAAAGGGCCAGGCACAGGTGTGTAATAGTTTTACTGCCTTGGTGCCATGTTTAAGAGGCAGTTTTTGACCTTTTTTTTGATCAAACTAACTTTTTAAAATTGTGAATTTGAAAATGAAATTAGTTATGTAAATTAAAATGATTTTTTACAAAAATTTTTTGTACAGAGAAACCATAAACAAATAAATCGCGAGCTCATTAACCAACGTTTAATCTTTTCTCTTTCTGTAATATTGGCCTTTTTAAATGGAACCCTTTTTTATGTATTATATATTCATTTATTATTTAGGTAACGGTAACTGTTGTAAAAAACGTTTTTTAATTGGAGCTAATTGTGATATGTGTGGCAATGACTGCAACCACAAATATTGCAACTGTCTACAATGCCAAGGAAGAAGCAAACCGCTGTTTGATTTGCGATCAAAAAAAGATGTATTTTTTATTTTTTATCTATCAAAATGGTAAATTTGAAGTCTATGACTTTTAAATAACTTTATTTTAACAGAAACCTAGGCACAAAAAAAGTCCTTAAAAACTTGGCGCAAAAAAAATTCAGCACTGAAAGGTTCTTGATGATTGCGTTTACTAAAAAAGCATTAAAGGTTAAAAGTAAAGTAAGCATGAGAAAATCTCAAGACAAATGAGTCCTTGTGAATAATTCAGTGTTTATAAAAATAAGATTGTTATAACATAGTTCAAAATTCTTGTCGAAAGTGGCGAATTAAAAAAAAATAAAATAAATTTAGAACAATAATTTTGGCGGGTTTACAACAAGAAAATAAAATTGCGTAAGACCTAAATTGCCTGAAAGGTTACGTTATAAAATTGCATAATAATCAGATAAACGCAGAAAAAACTGCTTTGAAACCATGTAGGAGGCAGGTAAAACTGCCTCAGATGCACTTAAGTGGCAAAAAAAGCTGCATTGGAGAGACAAAAATTTAAACCATTCTAGGTTTTATAGCATTTATGGTAGGTGTTATATTACATATTTATGTTGTTTTGTTTTTTCAGGGGGTCGAAAAGGGTCACAAACAAATAAGTTTTGAAACCCCTAAAAATATTTAGGAGGTTACATCTCCCACTATTTTTAAGAGCGGGCCGACCTATCTCGTTATGTCTTTTACAGCCAACCAGCCTTTCTATTAATTATGGTTTCGACCATTTGGCACGCTCTCGGCTTCATAACGGCCTCTTTCCAATCTTGTAGAAGATCAATCCCTACTACTACTTAACCCAGACCTCTGTTTCCAGAGTCGTCTTTGTGTGCGTCATGTAAAGAAATTTTGCGTTGCGTCAGTCATGCATTGCAGATAGTTTGGTGATGTGTACTGAGTACAGTGTTAATTTTGTTTTAATACAAACCGAGGAAAGGTTATTACCCCGACGGACATAAACAAGAGTTCTTCTGACCATTTTTGTTGTTTATTGCCCATGCTTTAGTTTGAAGTATTGGGTTAATTATGTTGGTTATATGATTTATAATTAAGTTTGTGTAGATTTGTTGTTTTATTGCCTGGAATATATTGTTGTGTATGTCTTAAAATTTTTGTTGTTAGTTGCTATTATAAAATAATGTTTGTCTTTGAAGCCTGCTAGGGGCGGATTGTTGAGTTAAATCATAGTGGGGATTGTTGGTGTACATGGCTGTCACTTAAGCTTGCTTTGCGTGAGGTTGGATGTATTTTAATAGCTCTTATTGTCTTAATTTTTTTATTTATGTGTTTGATGTTGTGGGGCCACAGACATACTCTTTTGCTCTTTGTGCTGGCATACGGTTGTATTTGTGTATTAGTGTATTTTTGGTTAGTTACATTGTGGTTGTAAGTGCGTTTATAATTTTTTAATGTTTTGTGTGCTGTAGTATGCGTTTTTGCGATGTGTGCGTGAAATGTGAGCCTCGAACCTTGTTTCTGGTTCTAATGAGTGTTGTTTTGTTAATTTTTTAAAGTTGTCTGTTGTACTATGTAATGTCTGGCTTGAAAATTGTAGTTGTTGTTTTATGTTGATGTAAAATTAGCGGGTTGTTGTCCGTTCATGTTTGTATTGAATATAAAAATGGTTGTGTTTTTTGTGCTATGTGGTAATTAGGACTTGTATATTTTGACGTTGTCTGCATATTTTACAATGTGTACGTTAGTTGCTGGTATTGAATATCTGTTTTGTAGATGTCAGATAGAGTAGGTAATAGAGTAGATATCCTAGTAGGGATCTCCTGTTTTTACTAGTTTTTGTTTGGATTTGTAATTGTAGCATGTGGTATATGCTTTGCGGCCTTTTATCCGGATAAGGACGGGGTGCCTGAATTGGGAAAAACGGTGTTTACATGCCTCCTACCTGCCTCCATCGAAAATTTTGCTGTCTCCTACCTGCCTCCTACCTGCCTCCACCCTGCCTCCAAGGCAGTTTTAGCTGCCTCCTATCTAACCTGTATATGCTTCAACATAGTGTGCATGACTTATAATCTGTGTTGACGTGTTCTCGTTCTCATGTTTCTTTGTTGTAATAAAATCAACTTTTTATATTAAATATATCTCGAGATTTTTATTGAATTTAACATCGTTCGATCGCAAAATTTTTTTTCATCAAAACAGCAATAAATGGCTTTAATTCGAATGAACTTTTAATTTAAATTATACTTATTCATTTTGATTGGCTATTTTTCCAGAAATATTTTTAATTGAATCAGCCCATCTACGAACTTTACTTTATTTACTCAACAAATTAGATTCTCTTTCTGACTAACTTTGTCTTTGATTAATGCTCACTATTTACATAAAATATGCCAATCTGCGTCATTTGTAAAAAAAACATAAACAATCGTCAACAATCACACGGCTGTAAATGCTACAACCAACTATTCCATTTAAGCTGTGCCGAAATTTCTTCCAAAACACTGAAGGACCTTAAATTATCTTTACCTGTCATGAATGTGACGATAGATTTACAGCTTTGACCGACGAGCTAGATGCGTTAAAATATGCGTTAAAATCTTCTACCTATCAAAGATTTGATGCTATTGAAGAAAATCTTTCTTTTTTTGCGCCCAAAACCCTCTGAACTCAGACTCTATTTTACCTGATTCTGACAATTTTACTTTGGTATCGCGAAAAAAACCGGATAATTGGCTTCCACTGCAAAATCTTTCTGATTTTGTGGAAGAACTAATCGCGCGCCGCAAAAACTAAAAATGTTTAGTTATATCCGCTATAGCTGAATCAGAATCAGCAGCTCAAGATTCCACTTGTGTGCATGAAGTCTTAAAGGTTTTATTTGTGAATGACTCTCATTTCCCAGTCCGGAAAGAAATTTTCCGCCTGAGAAAATCCAATAAGAATCGTGCCAGACTCATTAAAGTAAAGTTTTAGCAGTCCTACGACAGGTCCATGTGCTTAAACAACGCTAAAACACCAAAAGTAAAATTAGGCGGTGCTATCTACATAAGGCCTAGGTTCACAAAAAATAGCGTACCATTATTGCTAATCTGTACAAGGAGCGTGAAAACCGTGCTAAATCCACTGGACTTCCAATTTCCGATTTTTTGGTCATCTGCTCTTATCATTAAAGAGCAATATGGCTTTCTTTCTAAACGGTCAACTGTTACAAATGGTTTACAAATGCTAAAAACGTTAAATGATTAAACCGTTGCCATGCGCGACAAAAAACTTGTCAACGCAATTTATATTGATTTACAAAAAGCTTTTGATAAGATTTCCCACACTAAGCTACTCATAAAACTTAATGGTTACAGTATTGGGTTTGAATTGTTAAAATAAATTAATGCTTTTCTTACCGATTGTCACCAATGTGTTGTTATTGATGATTGTGTTTCCAGTTATCAGTGGGGTCCCACAGGGTAGCTGTCTTGGTCCTTTAATGTGTTTAATTTTCATTAACAATTTACCTGATTGTATTTTACCTAACTGTTCCATAAAATGTTACGCAGGCGACACTAAAATATATCAAATCTTTGAAAGAAACAGCTCCACTGATGACTTGGCAGTGTCCCTACACCATTTTACAGCATGGTGTTGTAAATGGCAATTAGAAATATTTTCTAAAAAATGTTTTGTGTTACATTCAGGATATAATAACCCCGTATATACTTATACGCTTAACAACAATGAGTTAGATAAAACTACTGATGTGAAAGACTTAGGAATTCTTATATCAAACGATCTTAAATGCTCAAGTCACTTTCTAAATAGCTAAATATAGCAGAAAAGCTCTTTTACGTGTCAGCTTTGTTTTTTGCGCATTTTGAACCAAAAATTTAACCACGCTCTGCAAGGCTTACTCAGTGTTTGTAAGATCCCTTATTGAATACAAACTACTGTTTGGTCTCTCTTTCTGCCTCCTACCTTCCTTTGAGACAGTTTTACCTGCTTCCACCCTGCCTCTTACTTTACTTCACCCTGCCTCCATGCTGCCTCCAAGACAGTTTTACCTGCTTCCTACCTGCCTCCAGTCTTCTGGAGGCAGCTTCAATAGCCGTCTTTACCGGGTTATGTTGTTGTATTATAAAGTTTGTGATTGTTGTTGGTACTTGTGTTTGCAAGGGTTTAAATATCAGTGTGTGAAGGTTGGTCAAAGATATACATGTCCAATGCTACGACTACTGTCAGTGTGGTGATTTTTAGTTGTTGAAATTTGCTGCTATGTGGGAGTAGAGTGTTTAAAGCGCTGTGTATGTAGAGTTTTGTGTTTTAAAACCTTTTGGTTTGTTGTTTTTGTGTGTTGTTTCTGATGTATGGATGGTAATAGGATTTTTTTCGTTTTTTCTATTTTTTTTTATTTTTAGCTTTTTGAGAGTGCGGCTATAAGTCAGATACCCTGAATAATTGAGATTTGTTTATGTTTTTGTTGGGTTTTGGTATTGCGATTAAGGAGATTTCAAATGTGCAGTATTGTGTTTGTGTTGAATTTTTTATGGTTTTTTTTAGTATTGTAGTACTTCCTGGGTAAGTCTACGTATGTTGAATCTACTTGCTTAAGTGTGTTTCAATTTTAAGTAAGCTGTATGATATTTTGTGGTTGTGGCTTGTTTGCTTGTTTATTGATTCTTTGGGTACATGTGGTTTGTTTGTTTGAATGATGAGTTTGGGGAATGTTTTGGGGAAACATTGTCTGCTCGGTGTATCATGGTAGTGGCTGGAAATGTGTAAATGTTGTCTTCAATTTATGCGATTAATGCTTAAAAGTTTGCTTTTTTGTATTTATTAAAGGTTGTTTAAGTGAGTTTGTGTTTATTGTTGTAGGTATTAGTATGTAGTTTCCATTAAGTGCTTGTAATGTTTGCCTTGAGTGTATGTTGTTAATATTTGCTGAGATTGTAGTGATGTTAGGTGATTTTTCTTGTTGGTGGGTTGCAGTTGGTTTGTGTGTTGGTTTGTATGTAGTGAGTACTGTGTGTTTTAGGTATGCGCGCTACTGTGTCTTCTCCTCGATTTTCTATTGGAGAAAATCAGACAGGAAAGTGAGCGTTTATGTTGCCTCTGATGATACTGTTGTGTTGCTAAGCGAGTTGGTTTTTAATGTGTGTTGTGTTTGTTATTTATTTGTTTTTTGATATTGTTTAATGTGTGCCCTTCGGGGATGTAGTGTTGTGTATGTATTGCGGTTTCTATGTGTTGTTTTTTGTATTCGTGTCATGAGTGATTCCGCGGTATTATGTGTTTCTTTTGAAGTTTGTGCTGCGCTGAGGTGGAAAAAAAAGATGTTTGAGGGTATTTATGGCTTTTCCTGGTCTGTCTTGTCTGAATGTGGTGTGTTTTGTAGGTTTGAAGTTTTGTTAGTGATGTTTTCAGTTTGGTTTCTTGTACTATAGTGATGCTTGATTGTGTTTTGTTGGCGAATATTTGAAACTATGTGATGTTTTTGTTTATGTCGTTGAGATTTTTGTGTAATATTTTTAGTTTTGATTTGTAATGTTTTTTGTGTTGTTTTGGGCTTTTGTGTCGTGGTGTTGGTTGTGTATTTGTTGATTAGTGTTTTCAAGAATACATAACAGCAAGAGACTGTGCGACTGTGTGTTAAAAATTGTTCTAATTATATGTTGTAAATCTATCTGTAAAGTTTTCATCACAACTGAAAATTGTTTGAAAGTGCTTTTCCACGCTTGCGGGTTTTATTTTTAGCGCATCGTGGCATTTTTAAGTTTGTGTTTAAACTTTTGAATTTTTTCGTAAGTCCTGCTAATTGTCTGGCTATACTGGCTAAGTCAGCAGACAGTTTAAAAAATATTTTTAATTCCCAAAATTTTGCAATGTTTAAAATCGTCAATACTAGTAAAGTAAACAATACTACTAAAGTTATGATTTCTACGTTATAATAGCTTCAATTTAGCAAGACAATATTTCATAAAGATTCATTTATTGGTAAATAAAACAACCAGATTGACAGTTTTGTTATTTTTTAGCTGTTGGAACCATATGAAAACAATATTATACCAAAGAATGTAGAAATTGGTAACACTCAGTTAAAAAAATTTAAGGTATTAATTAAAAGAAAACACAAATATACTTATAATTAATAGAATTAATGCCTGAATTAGTATTATGATATCAAGTTTTATCAAATTAATTATCACTATTAAAAAAAATGCTTAATGCTTAAAAATGACATGTTTAGTGTGTTTTTTTTTCAAATAATTCAAATAATGCGGATTAATCCTGATTATTCGGAGTTACCAATTGCCTGCTGAGCCTAGATAATACTAGGTAAATAACAGTCCCGTAACTTAATAAAATATTTTAGCGCCTACAAAAGTATATCTAAACCTACAACACCATGTCACACTAGATACTTGCCCTAAAACTTTTTAACGAAGGCTTGTATTTTCTTTTTTGAAATCGCAGAATAAACAATGCAAAAATCAAAAAAAAACATTTTATATATAATAGAAATTCTATTTGATTTCAAATAAAGTGGTTGATTTTTAAGGATTGGGTTTTGCATAAAATTTTTTTTTATAATTGTTTTTAATAATTAATAATTTTTAATATTTCATACTGTGATTTTTCCATTTGAAACATGTTGTCAACGAGTTTTTAGTAAACCACGAAAATTCCTGTTTTTGTAAATTAGATTTCAAACCACCAAAGAATTTTGTGAAAAAAAGTAAAACATTTAAATATAATGTAATAAAAAATATTTTAGACGTTACCGGATCCTCCTGTTCAAAAGATGTCGCCAAACTCATACGATTGTTTTACAAATGTCTCAAATCTGTTGTCTTCGCCTTGTTTAGCCTACCCCTGCCTCAACAGGTGATGTACAAATATTGAAAAAACTTTAAAAACCAGCTAGTACCGTGTTTTTAAGTAAATTTAGTTTGAAGATGTATGTACTGAATACATACGGCAGATAAAGAAAAATTATTTTAAACTTTTATTTTCAAATTATCAAAATAAAAAAAAATCTTCCTCAGGGTCTAAATAAAATTACCAACGTAACATAATGGATTAACAAAAAACGCGAACTGGATTGCAGAATTAAACTACTAAACGCGTAAAATTAAAAACAAATAATATTTTTTTATAAAGCATAATTTCTAAAGGAGCGCTGCGGAATCAAATTTTCTGTCTTCGATTTTGATTATTTTTTGTAAAAACCTTACCCCTGCCCCCAATAGCCCACAAAAATGTTTTTAACAAAATATCTCCAGTGTTTCTCCAGTGACCCCCCTAAAATGGCGTTTTTTGACAATTCGGTACATGAAAGATAGATTGGTGCAGTATTTGTTGAAATATTGCGTTTCCCGTATAAAAAACCTGCAATTTTTTTGTTAAAAACACCAAACGACGGGCAGTGATTTTGTAAAGTTTGCCCAACCTTTCTTTTCTTCAATTCGTATTTTTAGCGAAAAAATCGAGTGTTTTTTGTACGATTAACGCAATATCTCGACTTTTTTTGCTTCATTCTTAGGGGATCATAATTCCTGAACTACTGGTTATATTTTGTTGAAAAAAATTCTGTGGGCTATAGACTAGTTTTGAATTAGCGTCTTTTACTGTACGAGAGAGGGCACAAAAAAAAATTTGAAAAAATCGTAGTTTTCTTAGTTTCTTAAGTTTAAAACTATAGTTAATTAAAATTGCCACATGATTATATGTTTCATTATGTTAAAGTACTTTAATATATCAGTTTATGCTAAATAATTTCGGTTTTTTATTTAAATGTTACAATAGCTATAAATCATCACTAAAATAGTATCATTTTGAACAATCATTTTGAATTAGTAAAAATAGAGTTGAAATTTTTTCTTTAAAACTAATTTCAAACCTACATAAGGTTTTGGTTGTAAAATTATTTAAAATTCAAAAAAATATTTTAAAAACTCCATTCCAAACTTTTAAATGAAATCATTTTCTTTAATGGAAACATTAAAACACTGGAAACCAAGCGCGCCAGCAGCGCCATACCTATGAAGCGGCAAAAAACTAAAAATCCCCAAAAAATCCTTTTGCTTTTGTAATATTAAGAAGTGTTTAAGAAATTTTGAAGGAAAAGGGTCGAGATTTTGAAGCAATAAATATTTGAAATATTTTAAACCGTAAAATGTATTAAAGGTAAACCCAACGTGGCTGCAACAGTTGTTCGTTGGATTAAAAAAATGCCCCCATTAAGTAACCATTCAAATCGCGAGAATTTGACGTCACTTTATCAGCCAATTAGATTCGATTTAATACATATTTGTTTGATAAAGTGACGTCCGATTCTCGTGATTTGAGTGGTTACTTAATGGGGGCTTTTTTTTAATCCAGCGAACAACTGTTTAAGCGACGTTGGGTTTACCTTTAGTCAATCGCTGTTTCTTAATTTTCCCCCTACATATGATTGGCGCTGTAGTCATTGTATCCTCCTCCTACACTAAAAAACCCTTATTCAAAACTAAAGGTAAACCCAACGTGGCTGCAACAGTTGTTCGTTAGATAAAAAAATGCCCCCATTAATTAACCACTTAAATCACGAGAATCTGACGTCACTATATCAAACAAATACTCAGTATGAAATCGAATCTAATTGGCTGATAAAGTGACGTCAGATTACCGTGATTTGAATGGTTACTTAATGGCGGACATTTTTTAATTCAACAAACAACTGTTGCGGCCACGTTGGGTTTACCTTTAGTCAATTGAGGGCAGGGATAAGGTTTTCACAAAAAATTATTAAAATCGAAGACAAAAAAATTGACTCCGCACCGAACCTTCAAGTAAAAGAATGTAAAAATTTTGATCAACTAGGAATTTAACAAATTCCTATAAGTACAATAAAACACCTATTTAAAAACAGGACTAAAAAAACCATAGTTAAAAGCAAAAAAGTTTAAAAAGACCAAAACTATGATAACTAATCGTAGAATGTAATTAAACGCTAAAAAGTAAAGAACAACTAGCTGAACTAATTACAGTACCTTATATTCAGTAAAACGAGTCAAAAACTTCGTTGAGTACATAAAAACAGTCACAAACATTACATTTTAAAAGATATGCTATGTTGTTACTGGCCAATTTCTGGGAGAAAGGTCACACTCAAATCGGCAAAACGAAATTGAACAACAGTTTTGTTTTATTTTATTGACTTTGCTTTTTAACTACCAGCTATTGTATGACAACTTTTTGTGAATGTTTTATTTATAGGTGGAAATCCTAATTAAATTAATTTTTAATTGCATTAAGACGGCTATTTATGCAGCTAATTCTATAAACAACGGAATTTTAGGGTTAGCAGAAAGAAAACCCGATAGCAAAAAATTTAAGTTTTCCTAAGAGTAACAAGTGAATGGTACTATTTAAAAAAAAGAAGTAGGCTGTGATGCATGAAATTTTTGTGTTGTTGTTTGTTAATCTTTACTAATTCTTGTTCTGCTACTGAATTCAGTTTTACAAAATTTTGTTTAAAAGTTTATAACCAAGGAAGTTATTTAGTTCGTTTAAGTTATTTAGCTCGTTTTTATTTAAAATATTGGTTTAAAGTTTAAAATTAATCGTTGATTATAAGATACGCCACATACTAAATAAAAAAGCTTAAAAAGATTTCCTCTTTCAAAAAATAGTTCTATTGATGAAAAATTGAATAGTATAAGCAAATTAATTTATAGTTAAAATACTCGCTTTTTAATAAAAAAGATGGGAAGATTTTGACAAAATCTTAATTTTTTTCTTTACACAAGTATTATAAATAAAATATATTAGATTGAATTGAATTTTATAATGAAGAATAACGACGGAAATTCAAATGTACAGAAAGGTCTCGAAAAAAAATTTGCATTTAACAAGAGGTGAGATAAAAACTGACGCCCATAATACAAAAAAAAATTTACGAGATACAATTTATCAACAAAAAACACACACACATAAAATGGTAATTATAATACACCATGGAAAAATGCCCCATAAAATAAACTGAATAATAATTGCAAAAATTATTAATAAGCTTTAAATCTCCTTCCAAATTTAGTCCTTTATTGTACCGCCCAAAATTAATTTTTTAATTTAAAATTAAACGTTTTCTTTTTAAATTCTTCACGGTGCAATGTAGGAGTTAAAATCGGAGGATACGTAGTATACGTTTTATAAATTGATTAAATAGGACCAAATTTTAAGTACTTAATTTTTAAGGGCTGCTATAAACCTAAAAATCAGTTTTTGTTACAAAAACTATGTATGAAAAGACGGCTTATGGTGTCTGGCATTTCTTTTTGTTGCTGTAAGAAAACAATTCAATTAAAATACAGTGTAATTAAAGACAAACTGTTTCAACTTTATTTTTAACAGCATTAACTCAATTAAAAATTAGGATAACTAAGGTTTTCTATCAAACATTCGGTGTATGCATTTTAAAATTAAGCCGAACTCTTGTTATTGAAAAAAAACCCTCGAATTTGTCGTGTTTTTTTAAGTGTTTTGGGTAAAAACCGTCCGGACGACGACAGGTGATTTGGCTTCTAGAAATATGTTGGTGAAAATTTAAACTTCTACCCTTCGATTGCATTAATTCTCTGGCTGTGTTTGATCCATTCCTGGACGCCGTAGGCCAAAAACTACCCCAAAAATGACAGGAAAGGAGTTAGGTTAGATTTTGTTTCGCTTAGGTTTTGCTTAGGCTTAGGGTTAACTTAGATTTTGCTTAGGCTTAGGTTTTGCTTAGACTTAGGTTTCGCTTAGGTTTAGGCTTTAGGCTTGAGTTTTGCTCAGACTTTCGTTTTTGTTAAGGCTTAGTTTAAGCTTAGCTTAGATTTTTATAGGCTTAGCTTAGTTTTTTTCGTAGGCCTAGCTTAGTCGCTGATTTTCTTTACTGTTTTTTTTGGGTAGGTTTTGGCCTTTCTCTTTCCGGACTGCCATGATACGCGCACAAATATAACTACTTATTACACAGTGCTCATTTACACTTGCCCATAGAATGGAAGTTGTTTTGCGCATTTAATAGCAGTGTCAAAGATTGGCATAAAATCGTTTCACTTATAATAGGGAGTTGCATATTTTTCCTTAATATAATATATAACATTATATATTTTTGTCAAAGTGTGCAGATATGCGCTAATTTAGGTATAATCCATGCAGTATAAAGTAAACTTCTGGTTTATTGCGCAGTTTCAGGCGAAGCCTACTTGTATAAAAAAGTTAATAAATTGTACATTATCTGTTATAAGCATGTCCGCTTGTGGATCTGACGGGTATCTATCCATGATGAATGAAGTCTACTGTACCAACGCAAAGAAGTACAAATCCGAGTTCACCAATGCGGGTCAAACCTTTCTTAGCTGCGTACAGACATGTCTTACAAAACAACACATTGTGGCATTTGAAAACGGTGTTGTACCTTGCTGTGATTCTCTGGAAATGTGGGGTTCAAGTGACAATGTACAGAAATCCTGCTACACCAGTTGCGGTTACTGCAGTGTGTACGATCTAAACACCTATGCCTTTTCTCAGTTGTTCCAAGGCAGCGAACTTGTTGCGTTTACATTGTGGTTTGATTATTGTCGATAATTAGCATTAAATCTACATAAAGTGATGTTTTTTATAATGTTTCAAAAATTTCCATAAATATTAGATAAAATTCACAATAAGACTTATAAAAAATGGTTATACTGGGATTAATATATTAATAAAGTCTAATAATAACATAATAAACAAAAAAAATTGACTGTTTAATTGAAATAAACTTTAAAATAAGTATTACATTGTCTAATTATATGCCTACTTAAAGCTTAAGTATATGTTTGCTTATTAAGTATTCCAGGATAAATTATACAAACTATGGTGGCAAGTAAATAAAGATAGAAAACATACGGAAAAAGTTAATAATAAAAATAAATTTGTTAAAAAAATTAAAATTATAAATAAAACTGAAGGCTTAAATTAAACAAAAGTAAATTTGACAATATTTAGTCATTAGTCACGACAATTTAACGAGTCCAATTTATTTAGTATATGAAGTGATTGTGACCATATTTAGCTAAAAGTATACTATCATTAGATATTTAAATTTATACTGACTTTAATTTATTATTTTGAGCGATTACAATATTTCGTTAATAAATCAAAGAATGTTTTAAAAAGTTTTTTTTAATTTTTAACATATTTGCAATGACTTAAAGAACGAGTACAAAAAACAAATGAAGACATCAGTTCGCAGCTTTGTTTCAAATATACAGATTTTAACAATTTATTCTTTAGAAAGAAAGCCTTGGCAGCCAAACAAGAAAGTTTTAAATTTGATACTAAATAAACAGGACCCAACTTTTCTAAAAACTGCGTTGATGAAACTATATTTCACATAAGTAGTTTAAAAATATACCACTTCTCATTTTTTGGATTAAAACTAAAGTTGCAAAACTTTGCAAACAAAATTGGAAAACCTAATAATAATTATTTAGTTGCTTTTTAAATTAAAAAGTTTCTGGTTGTAAGATAACATTTAATCATGGAACACAACTCACATAAAAGTACCAATACCGTCAATTTGTCCTGAGTACATTATTTTTCTGAAAATTGCTTATATTTATTGTTGAAATTGAACCGAATTTAAACTTAAATATTTAGCATAACTATTTACTTACTATAATCTTAGCTATAACTTTTTTAAAAATTTTATCCCCATCTGTTAATTATCAATTTACCCGTAGTTTATACCGTTCTTAAATAAGTTCTGAAAGATTTTAAAAATCCATAAGACACAAAAACATTATTAATTTTTTAAGAATATAGTCAAAAACCGATATTCTTTTGACATAAAAAACATTTAAAGCCAATGATTTTTGTTTCTACAAATAAAATTCCGCTAAAATATGATTAAACTCTTAATAGAAACCGATTACGCTAGATAATATAACGCATGATTCTACTATAATGTGATTCAAAAGTTTATTAACATAAGCTATAATATAAACCATAACTCTGTTTTCAATTGTAATACTATTATCTTTGTAAAACACTGAAGCAAAAAAGTATTAAGTTGAATAGGTTTATCTTAATTTCTGGAAGCTACTACTTGGCTACTTAATTATTTACAATAGATTGAAAACCAACAAAATTTTGTGACGAGTTATGTAATACTTTTTAAATTATCTTTTATTAATATCTTTTATTATTTTAAGATTCGTTTGCAACTAAAGTCTGTTAAAATGATTAAAACTGGCGATAAAACTTAAACTTTAAAACGCTTTACTGTACAAACGCCTTATATGATGTATAAGGATTATTATGATGTATATATACAACATATTAATCCGTATGTGTATCCCTATAGGTATTTGTAGCTGGTACTCATCCAAATTACACCATATGTGTAGCGTAAACCTTAGACTATTAGTTAAAACAAAAAAATAATCTTCATCAATGAAATTTTTTGACACTTTAAATACGAGCGGTGTTTGTGTTTTTTTACTAAAAATTTGTTTACAAAACCTGTTTTCACTTTGAACACTTGATGATTTTTAGGGTGTTAGTCACAGAAAAAAAGCAATACACCAATTGTGGCCATTTTTTGAGGCTTTTTTAGGAGGCAAAAGTTTTTAAGGAGTGACTATCTGTGGTTGGTGCCAGCCAAAAAAGTGCGTACTTTGGTTTAAATAGTTTTCTAGTTTTAAATTTTTGATACGCCCCGCTCCAAACTTCTGGATGGCAAAAACCAATCTCTAAATTTTGAATTTTTGCAACACCCTTCTCCAAACTTCTGTATGGTAAAAGAAAATCTTTAAATTTGAAATTTTTACAAGAAAAATAAACTTTGAAAGGTTAGTTTTTTTATTTTTTGGTGAGTTTAGTGAGGTGAGATTGGTGAGATTTCTTAGTTTGTTTTTATTTAAAACATTTAAAAATATTCTCCGTTTTTTTAGCGATACTGGAAAAATTGTGACGAAAAATTTTCGTTTCAGCTTTTATAACTTTTGAACGCGCTGAGATAAGTACAAATATCTCAATTTAAGGTCCTTGAACTTTTAGCTACTTCCTGAAACAAAATATTTTTTAACCATTAATCAATTTTATCATTTTTACAATCCTATTCCCTTTTAAATATATTATTGTAATACCGTCTCGTTTATACTCATATTAAAGCTCTTGACGCGTTGATGTCAAAAACATTATTTTTAAATTGATTCAACCAATGATTACCATTTTTACAACCCACAATTTACCCCCAAAAATTTTTCTGTGAGAGCAGAAATGGGCAATCTGCACAGAAATTTTCAGACGTAAGGATTCACATGGTAAAAAGTTAGAAATTTAACTGAAAAAAATTTGAGAGGGGGGGGGGGGGGGTTCGGGGTTAACCCCCCGAAATTTAAGAAAAAATATTTTGTTTCAGGAAGTAGCTAAAAGTTCAAGAACCTTAACTTGAGATATTTGTACTTATCTCAGCGCGTTCAAAAGTTATAAAAGCTGAAACGAAAATTTTTCGTCACAATTTTTCCAGTATCGCTAAAAAAACGGAGAATATTTTTTAAATGTTTTAAATAAAAACAAACTAAAAAATCTCACCAATCTCACCTCACTAAACTCACCAAAAAACAAAAAAACTAACCTTTCAAAGTTTATTTTTCCTCGTTGTAAAAATTTCAAATTTAAAGATTTTCTTTTACCATACAGAAGTTTGGAGAAGGGTGTTGCAAAAATTCAAAATTTAGAGATTGGTTTTTGCCATCCAGAAGTTTGGAGCGGGGCCATATCAAAAATTTAAAACTAGAAAACTATTTTAAACCAAAGTACGCACTTTTTTGGCTGGCACCAACCACAGATAGTGGCTCCTTAAAAATTTTTGCCTCCTAAAAAAGCCTCAAAAAATGGCCACAATTGGTGTATTGCTTTTTTTCTGTGACTAACACCCTAAAAATCATCAAGTGTTCAAAGTGAAGAACAGCGGTTTTGTAAACAAATTTTTAGTAAAAAAACACAAACACCGCTCGTATTTAAAGTGTAGAAAAATTTCATTGATGAAGATTATTTTTTGTTTTAACTAATAGTCTAAGGTTTACGCTACACATATGGTGTAATTTGGATGAGTACCAGCTACAAATACCTATAGGGATACACATACGGATTAATATGTTGTATATATACATCATAATAATTCTTATACATCATATAAGGCGTTTTTACAGTAAAGCGTTTTAAAGTTTAAGTTTTATCGCCAGTTTTAATCATTTTAACAGACTTTAGTTGCAAACGAATCTTAAAATAATAAAAGATATTAATAAAAAGATAATTTAAAAAGTATTACATAACTCTTCACAAAATTTTGTTTGGTTTCCAATCTATTGTAAATAATTAAGTAGCCAAAGTAGTAGTTTCCAGAAATCTAAGAATAAATGATTCAACTTAATAATTTTCTTGTTTCAGTGTTTTACAAAAAATAATAGTATTACAATTGAAAAACAGAGTTATGGTTTATATTATAGCTTATGTTAATAAACTTTTGAATGCACATTATAGTAGATAATCATGTTATATTATCTAGCGTATTCGGTTTCTATTAAGAGGTTAATCATATTTTAGCGGAATTTTTATTTGTAGAAACAAAAATCATTGGCTTTAAAATGTTTTTCATGTCAAAAGAATATCGGTTTTTGACTATATTCTTAAAAAATTAATAATGTTTTTGTGTCTTATGGATTTTTTTTCAAAATCTTTCAGAACTTATTTAAGAACGTATAATATCGGGTAAATTGATAATTAACAGATGGGGATAAAAATTTTTAAAAAAGTTATAGCTAAGAATTATAGAAAGTAAATAGTTATGCTAAATATTTAAGTTTTAAATTCGGTTCAACTTCAACAATAAATATAAGCAATTTTCCAGAAAAATAATGTTACTCAGGACAAATTGACGGTATTGGATACTTTTATGTGAGTTGTGTTCCATGATTAAATGTTATCTTACAACCAGAAACTTTTTAATTTAAAAAGCAATTAAATAATTATTACTAGGTTTTCCAATTTTGTTTGAAAGTTTTGCAACTTTAATTTTAAACCCAAAAATGAGAAGTGGTATAAAATATTTTAAACTACTTATGTGAAATATAGTTTCATCAACGCAGTTTTTAGAAAAGTAGGGTCCTGTTTATTTAGTATCAAATTTAAAACTTTCTTGTTTGGCTGCCAAGGCTTTCCTTCTAAAGAATAAATTGTTAAAATCTGTATATTTGAAACAAAGCTGCGAACTGATGTCTTCATTTGTTTTTTGTACTCGTTCTTTAAGTCATTGCAAATATGTTAAAAATTAAAAAAAAACTTTTTAAAACATTCTTTGATTTATTAACGAAATATTGTAATCGCTGCAAAATAATGAATTGAAGTCAGTATAAATTTAAACATGTTCTAATGATAGTATACTTTTAGCTAAATATTGGTACGCACAATCACTTCCATACTAAATAAATTGGACTCTTTAATATAGCTGATGTGATGAACTTAAATATTGTCAAATTTACTTTTGTTTAATTTAAGCCTTCAGTTTTATTTATAATTTTAATTTTTTTAACAAATTTATTTTTCATTATTAACTTTTTCCGTATGTTTTCTATCTTTATTTACTTGCCACCATAGTTTATTTATAATTTATCCTGGAATATTTAATAAGCAAACATATACTTAAGCTTTAAGTAAGCATATAATTAAGACAATGTAATACTTATTTAAAGTTTATTTAAATTAAACAGTCAATCTTTTTTGTTTATTATGTTATTATTAGACTTTATTAATATAATAATCCCAGTATAACCATTTTTTATAAGTCTTATTGTGAAATTTTATCTAAAATATTTATGGAAATTTTTGAAACATTATAAAAAACATCACTTTATGTAGATTTAATGCTAATTATCGACAATAATCAAACCACAATGTAAACGCAACAAGTTCGCTTTTTTGGAACAACTGAGAAAAGGCATAGGTGTTTAGATCGTACACACTGCACTAACCGCAACTGGTGTGGCAGGATTTCTGTACATTGTCACTTGAACCCCACATTTCCCAGAGAATCACAGCCAAGGTACAACACCCGTTTTCAAATGTCACAATGTGTTGTAGATGCTTCTTGTACGCAGCTAAGAAAGGTTTGACCCGCATAGGTGAACTCGGATTTGTACTTCTTTGCGTTGGGATAGTAGACTTCATTCATCATGGAATAGATACCCGTCAGATCCACAAGCGGACATGCTTATAACAGATAATGTACAATTTATTAACTTTTTTATACAAGTAGGCTTCGCCTGAAAATGCGCAATAAACCAGAAGTTTACTGTATACTGCATGATTAAGCGATTATTATTTTCCTTGCCAACGCAGTCTTACGTTTATCACGGTGTTACATATTGATATCATTTTCATAATATCATACTTGATTCGAGTTCTCTATTGGCGACAAATAATCACAATCACAATTTTCAATGAGTGCAGGTATATTTTTACAAAAAGCAAAACCACATACACCATTGTAACATAATGCCTTTGCCTACTGACCTTAAAAATATTTATGAAAAGAATTTAATGTATTTTAAATTTTTTATATTTTTATATTTCATATTTTTTATATTGTATATTTAAAAAAATATCAAAGCAAAAACACAATTATATTACACCTTTATATTAAAAAAACACGGTTGAACGTAAAAAAAATTTCAAACTCTCATTTGTTATAAGTTGGTTTTAAAACTTTCGGCAGCACTGAATTAAAAATCGATAATAACCAGGTTTAACTGAATATTTTGAAGAAAAAAATTGAGTGTATAAATATTCTAGTTAGTTCGAGTGTAAATATTGTTAGAACTCACAAACTAGATTAACAAAAGCTTAAAAAATAAATAGGTTTTAAGTACTTATTGTAGGTACGCGAGAAATAAGAATTTTTAACAGTTTATTAATTTAGTTTAAAGTAAATTTAATAATTAATATTATTAATAAAACTTTATAAATGGAAACACAGCCCCATAAAACCCTAAAAGCCTCAATTATTAATGCGTTTCATACGTCGCACTTTCATGAATAGTTGTGAGAAAAAAACATTTTTGCTTAAGAATTTTTTTACATACGGATAGAATTTATTTAGCTAAAAAATTAAGCAGTAAATCGATATAAAATAATATTTTTATAATTATAACCTGGCTCAAACGACATTTTTATAGCGCGAATGTTTTGGATTTTCGTTCTGAAATTATAAAAACTGAGCCGCAATATGAATTTTTATAGCGTTAACTATGAAGCAAATATATGCTAATATTCCACCCGACAAAGCCTGTTGCTGCGCGAGGTTTGATTTGAACTAATACGGATCTGTTTTGTTGACACTGGAAAACATACCAACACGCGAACAAATAGTGTTTAAAAGCAATTATAAGGAGAAAATAGCAATAAAACTAATAAAATACTAATAAAAAGTAATCAAATTATGGGTAGCGTGAAAGCACCACAGAAGAGTTCAGCCCCCATGCAAAAAAATAAAAAAACTGGGTATATTTTGATATTTAAACTTTCTTCTTTTTATTGTTATTATTATTACAACGCAATCATGTTTTATATATTCATAATTACTGAACTAAAATATTTAAATTTGGCGTCATCATGGAGCTAAAAAGTAAAACTCAAAATCGATGAAAACATACTTGCTGAAAGCGAATGCGAGAAAAACATTATGACGACGTTATGACGACGTATGATGCGTATGACGACGTATGACGACGTATGACGACGTATGACGACGTATGACGACGACGATAACTCTTAAACATAAAAATTCTGCGTATAAATAACGCTATAATGAAGAAAAAGAAAGAAAAAAAAATAATTAAAAAAAAAAAAAAAAAAAAAAAAAAAATTGATAAAACTTACTTTAATAAATTTTGGTTTTGATTTGATTGGTTTTTCAGAACATTTAATATTCAGAGCAAAAAAAAGCAGAAAAAAAGCTGCCAGTTTAAGCAAAAAGCTCAGTGTAAAGTGATCAAAATATTCATGATGTTTTTACCTGCCTTTCGTTATATTACTTTTCAAAAACAGAAATTTAGTGCTTAGGTAATAGTTACAAAATTCATTTTTTACTAAGTTTTCGGGAAATAATTAAAGCAAATAATTTAAAAAGAATACGATATGTTTTTCAATATTATAATAATATTATTTTAACTGCAGTTTAACAATGCGTTTTAATTCAAAATACCATACTAAATAGTTATTTACTTATGATTTATTAAATCGGTACTATTATAAAACAATTTAGGAACCATTAAGTGAAATTTTTATTTTATAAAGATCAAAAATATTTAACAAAAACTGTCAAAAAACATTGATTTGAAGACGGAAGAGCCACGGGTACCAAAAAACCGCAATTTTTGGACCTAAAGGCCGGTTCACACCGGAGTGGCAGCTGATAGCTGATAGTGAACGCGCGCGTTTACATCATTACACTCTCATTGTTGCTGCCCCCCCCCCGCAGCCCATTTTTTGGGACCGAAGAGCCACAAAAAAGTCTCTTTAGAGCCAATGGAAAAAAGCAAAGAGATTGGAAGAAAGAAATTGCGGGACCTTAGAGCTGGGTACCAAAGCGCTCAAAGGGGAGACATATAGAGACCAAAGAGCCAAAAGGGAAAGAGCTTTTTAAAAATAACGTTTGCATGCGTAAATCCATATCGTAGGAGGGATAAAAAGCCAAACGTAAAAAAACCGTTAATAAAATTTTTTATTATATAAATTCGAAAGTTTGAAACTTTGAAATAGGTTTGTAATTATTTGTAAAGTTTAATTTGTCACACATTTGCGGCAACTTTTTTAGTTTTCCATGCTTTTAAAAAACAAACTTCATTACTTTATTCTAATTAAACAATCTTTCTCTCTGCTTGGGTGTAATACTTAAAGTGTTTCTCGACGACCAGTGAACCCTACTAAGTTTTTTTTTTTTTGTCTCTCTTACGTTTACATATTTAAATTTTAGCCAATAGAGACATACTTGAGTTATTTAAATTTCTTAATTAGTCTACTTAAGATAAATCTATTTAATTTAGAAACTGTATTATAGTAAGAATAATTTAAAAATCATGCGTTCAGCGGGAAAAAGTCATGAGAAAGCTATGCCACGAAAGATAGCCGGCTTTTCAGTTTTTTTCTCAAAAACTGAGTTTAGAAATAATTCCAAAATTTCAAATATTCAAGACATTATAAATTAAAGTTATTATAAAATCATCAAAATATTTATAGTGTATTTTAGTGATAACTATTTTTTATTATTTGAATAAAGGAGGAGGTTCTGAGCTCCATCCGGGTCGACTTTCTAGACATTTAGATCCTAATATGAGATTTAGGTTTTATTATATGAACATAAAAATAAATAATATCGCAGCTGGTGTTTTCATAGAAAAAAGTGCGGCTATAATTTTTATGTTTTGAAAGTGCATTGTAATGATAGAACGTGCCGGTCGAAAGTTAATACAAACTACAAAGTATCGTTAAACACAAATTTTTGTATTCATATTAAAGTGTTTTTTTCTTAAAAAAGATAAAATAATGCCACAAAAATTAAAATAATTATGTCATAAATAAATCATAAAAAATATAAAAATTTATTATAAGTTCGGCAAATCAGTTATAGGGATACCGATACAGATAAAACAATAAAATTGGTATTCCGTAACAGCGCACTTTATTGATTTAAATGAAAATGTAAAAAGTGAGAATTCCGCGATTGTGGAAGTTTTATTTTTTTGGCGAATTAGAAATACAATAAAAAAATCTGTTGACCTATGAATTTTATTCGTAAAAAACGGATTATTCGCAAAAAACGCATAAACCAGTGATTAAAAAACTTGATAAAAGTAAACTTTAGTTTAAACATTCATATGGTGTATGTGTTTTAATAGCAAATTTGTTAAAATAAGTAAAAAAATAAAATATGGCTCTAAAGTCCCCTTGAATGTGTTTATAAGCAAAATTACGCTATCTGACGTTATTAAAAAACAAAGCTCCGTCAAAGGCTCTAAAGTCCCTATTTTCTGGCTCTTTGGTCCTAAAAAATCAGGCTCTTAAGGTCTCTCCGGACAGTTTTCTTAAGTATGGAAAATCGCGATTTTCGGCATACGAGATCTCGTGAAATACAGTAATATTTCACTAAAAAATTTATACGAGTTTTAAAAAGGCAGAAATATCACGATTATAAAGTGAACATTCATTATATTATTGTAAGTAATTGAAATAATTGATATTAAAAATCAAATTGCAATGAAATTTTTTTAAAACCCCTAAAAATATTTACTGCACACTATTTATTAAAAAAAATACTTCCAATAGAGAGACACCGTTATTCTTTTTTACGTACGTAAAAATTAAATTGAATACTGTTGTATTTATGGTTTAATACACAATTTTCCGTGAAAAATGAGGGTTAATTTTTCCAAAATTTCGGTGAATCTTCGATTTAATTTAATTTGGTGAAATTAAAAGCTCCAGATAGTATATTTCTATTGAAATTTATAATTTTTGGAAAGCCATAACATCATGGATGGCGCGGGAGCGCCACGGGGTGATTTAGCCCCGTGGCGCCGCGCCAACATTATTAGAAGAACGTGGGTAAATTTTGAAATTCAGAACCTTCTTATTATTATTATTATTCCAACGCTCCATCCTTAAAAACGATATTCCTCATTCGTTACTGATTGAACAAAAATAAACATGGACTCATTAGAAAGAAGAAGAAATTACGCAACTTTCTTAGGAAGCACTTTTTTCATTTAGGTCCTTGTTATCGATTTATTGATCAAAATATAAAATTTGAAAAATAGACAAATAAAAAATCCCAACTGCACAATAACAGCCTTTTGGCAACAATAAGGATTGTACAGAGCAGAAAACCAACATCCCCTCATAGAAACCGCACAAAAAAAGCAGACCGGTTTTAATTGGTGGCAGAAACGGAATCAGTTCCCAGCGCCATCTGCTTCAACCGCGCGGAAAACGGCGAAAACAACAGAGTACTTTTTTAATTCTTGCATTACTGATGACGAAATTAATTCAAAGTTTTATTTATTAAAAAATAATAAGCGTCGGTGGCGCGGGAGCGTCACGCGCCGGTAATCACCGGTAATGCGGGGTGCCATACTGCAATTTAACCCACGGCACCGCGCCAACTATACTTAGAGAACGTGAGTAAATTTTGTAATTCATGTTCATCTTCTTATTATTTGGCGCACGGCATCGCGACAACTATATTTAGAGAACGTAGGTAAACTTTGTCTGGAGCGCAACTGCACCGCACTAACTATAATTAAACAACGTGGGTAAATTTTGTAATTTAAATTCATCTTCTTATTATTATTATTTTTTATTTAAAAAGTATATCTCGGCAATGGAGTGATTATAAACTATGTCATTGCGCAGCTAAAATTATAGTTTATTAGGCTATTATTTTAATTTAATTCAAAAAAGTGGTAGACTAGCCTTGAAAAATGCTCTAAGAATAGAGCAGGAAAAAGGGGCGATTTGTCCCCGGGCGTATGTTTAGACAGAAAAGATGTGGACTAGGTTGAGATGAACATTATGTGGACTATAGGAAATTTGCATTTGGTTTGGGCAGCTGCTCACTAAATAAAAATTTCTACCATATGATAATGATTTGTTTATACATTGATTCTTGTACAAATACTTGAAAAACTTTCTGATAATGAAGAAAACAAACAAGAATTAGAATCACGAGAGTATTTTGGATAAAAACCCTTAATACTGCATATCCATTTGGATTAAATGATAGAATTAAAGGTTATGGTGACGTTTCAAAAGGACTAGACCCATGTAACTATAAAAATCAACCATACTTTACTATCCCAGTACCAAGAAAAGAGAGAAATCAAAGAAATTATCAAAGAAAAAGAAAGAAAAATTTGAAAACAAATATACAGAAGCTATTCAACAATTCGCAAAACCGGAATGTACTGCTAGAGATGTACATATCACAATAATGGGACAACAACTAAGACACTTGACAAGAAAAAATTATTTTTAAATAATTTTTAATTTTTTCACTTAAATTATTTTTATTTTTGTTGTGCGGTCGGTCGAAATATATTAACTTTATGATTTCAAATTATTCTTATGGAATGTAATGTAAATTTAATATAATTTTAATCTTAATTTTAATTTTAATGTAAATATTAGTTCAAAATGATGAAAAGCGGTAAGTTTTTTCCAATATTATTAATAATTTTCTTATTATTCATACACAAATTAACAAATTTAAAACAAGTTCCAGTGTCGAAAAATTCAGTCAGTTTAGAAAAATATAATGTTTTATTAACTTTGTGTTTAAAAAATGATAAAAAAGTTCCAAATAAAAGTTTTAGCCCATCAAATCATGTTTTTACTTTTTGGTTTCTGCTTTGGCTGCAGATATCGAACCTAATCCTGGACCAGCAAATTCACCAAAAATAGTATCAAATCAGGGAAAAATAACAAAAAAGTGCATTTATTGTTCACAAAATGTTAATCTAAAGCAAAATCCAATACAATGCTTATGCTGTAAAAGATATGCACACTCAAAATATGTACCGCTACACCAACATGAGAAAAGTGCTGTCCATAGTGGGCATAAAACTTGGTGTTGCTGGGATTGTTCTTGGTTAGATTTTGCACCTTTTCAAAACTTATCAAATATAAGTAAACCGTCACAATCTAATTATAATTTAAAAACTAATGCAAGTACAATGACAGCGTCGGAGAGGACTTTTCAGTGTGTTTCTTCTCCTATAAAACAAAATAAGTTAGACGCTCCCTTAGCTAATTCAAATGATCTAAATTTGTCACCAATAATCAGAGCACCAACAGTAGCAGGTCATAATATGGTAAGTTCTAATCACAATTTTCACAATACAAATATTTGGCCATTTAATAATCTCGCACTATCCTTTCAGTCTCAAACTGCTAGTAACAGTCAACAAACCTTCAATAACAGTATACCAGAAGGTATAAAATTTTATTCCGCCAATGTTAATTCTTTAAGTGGTAAGCTAAACGAAATAAAAGTTTTAATTGGGTCGTATGATATTGGTGTGTTGGCTCTACATGAAACTAAAATAAACCCAAATGCAAATTCAAATATTTTTAACTAACCGGGTTTTAAACTTTTCAGGAGATCGGACGCTAAATGGAGGTGGAGTTTGTTTGTTTATTCGAAATGATTTGGACCCTCGTCCTATACAAATAAACAATTTGTCCCCCTACCTAGAATTAATTTCTGTTGCGTTTCGTTTAGGTGGACGGTGGTTTATTGCCGCTTCTGCATATCGACCACCGGGGCAGAGCGTGGCTCAAAAGCAAGAAGCTCTTGATACCCTGGCAGATTTTTTTGCTGAATGCGGGGATTTAGCTCAAAATATTGTTTTGGGCGCTGATTTAAATCTAAACTATTTTCATGAGCCAACATATGAGCCCTTGGGTGTAATATTACAGGAATTCAACATGCAACAATTAGTTAATTTTGCGACTCATTTTGTTGGTAATTCACAAACGTTAATAGATTATATCATTGTAGGAAGCCGAGACTTAATTTTAGGTGATGTTTGGGCTGGTTCCCCTTTGGACGGTCATCACTGCAGTCTTTTTATAACTCTAAACGGCCGAATGCACACACCTATTTCTAGAAAATGTAAAGTTTTTTGTTGGAAATACGCCGATTGGGCGACGATTAACGTAAGTCTTTTTAATATTATTCTTGAGCAACTTGTTGAAGATGCGACAAACATCCAGGATGCGGTACTTTTGTGGAATTCTGAAATTTTAAAAATTTTTAAACGGTATATTCCAATAAAAATAATAAAAATTAAAAATAACACCTTTTGGCTAAACCATCATATTATAAAGTTAATACATCAAAAAAACTCAGCCTACAAAAATTATGGTCAATATAACATGTTGCAACACTTTCAAAA